>JBAGKO010000008.1:28883859-28906220 GCA_037177275.1 Acacia concinna
TGGATTTTTTTTCTTCAAAATAGCTTTTATATTTTTTCCTACATAATATATTCCACTACAATTTTGTTAATACATATACGTTGGCTTAATTTTTATCATCTTCTAATATAGGATAATGCTGTAATTTTAAATTTTTAATCTAATTTATACACATTTTGGTATTTACTATGCAATTTTATTGTAAAAATAATTTATATCTCACCACAACCCCTTATATATAATTATTATAAAAGCCAATGCCTTTTTTGTCATTTCACTGTAAAAAAAGTCATTCTGGCAACATTTATCTAAACACTCTCATTTTTTCAAAACCAACTTTTTTATAAAAGCCCTTTTCAAAAGGCATTCTGGAAAAAGCCCTTCTGCACCAAAAGGACTTTTCAAAAGCTGCATCCAAATGGGCTCTTAGAATCTGGACCAGAGAAGAATGGGGCTTCTAAGCGTTTAGAATCCACGAAAGAATTTCGGCCGGAAAAAAAAAAAAAGCCGCGAAAAGGAAAAGAAAAAGAAAAAGAAATCCTTATCGCATGAACAAAATTTGACAGGCGGAGAACTATCCACACATTCCCAATTGTTTTAGCTTTTCCGGGCCATACCATATATTATCCCGACAACCTCACCCTCAAAATTACATCGTTATTTCATCTCTTTCTTCGTTTTCCTCTTCCACTTATACACCCACACTTCGCTTCTTTATTTGGGATGTCACTCTGCAGTACTCCGAACATGTTCTGCCTGTAATTGACAAAGTTTCATCTTTGAAGTCGAGGTATCACACACCCTTCTTATTTTGTAAAGGGCAGTGTTGTATTGCTCTTAATTTTGTTTTTTTTCTGAGTTTTTCCTTTCTGTGTCGGTTAAATTCTTGTGTTAGTATCATTTTACTGAAGATTATACAGAGGGTAGGATGAAGAATTGCTAGGGGTGAGAACACTTGGAGCCTATTCTAGTGTTGTTGGGAGTTCAATGCATGTAATGGTGGGCAACGCTCAAGGAGCAATGGCGTATCTTGCTTCCCCTGTCAGTTTGAGTGGTTTAGTTGGAGTGAGTTCCTCTGGGAGGACCCACTCGACTGGAAGGAGAGTTTCTCTTTCTGGAGTAAACTTTAAGGGTAGAAGGACATGGCGTTGTGTCTCCTTGTCCCTTTGTAGATATTCAGTGACTACAACTGATTTCATACCGGACCAAGGCAATGCAGTGTCCCTTGACTCTAACAGTGATGAAGGAAGTACGGGAAATGGAGATGAAAATGCTGGTTTTGCCCTTAAGCCACCTCCAAAGCCGGTATTGAAATCTTCAGAGACCAAGGGTAACTCCATTTTAGGTGCAAATTCTGAAGGATGGGATCCCTCTAAAGCTAAGCAATTTGGTAATGAAAAGTTAGATGATGTTGAGGAGAGGAATAAGGTGATTGAGTCACTTGGAGAGGTGTTGGAGAAGGCTGAAAAGCTGGAAAATTCAAAGTTGGATGACAAAAGAATTAATGGACCAGTAAGCAAACCAGCAATATATAATACAACCACTAATCCTAAGACTGATAAATTGGCAAATTCAACAACAAACCAGCATTCTAGAACTGTGAAGAGCGTATGGCGTAAAGGGGACACAGTTGCTAACGTGCAGAAGGTTGTTAAAGAAGCACCCATGCCCAAAACTAAGAGTGGAGGAGGCAAATCTCAAACAGGGGGTGGAGGTAAGGTGGCGTTTCAGTCTGCTACTCCTCCACGAGCTCCCCAGCCACCATCAAGACCTCAGCCTATGCTACAAGCTAAACCATCTGTAGCTCCCCCACCCATCAAAAAACCTGTTTTGAAGGACAATGGAGCTGCAGGCAGACCTGTTAAAGATAAAGAAAGGAAGCCAATTCTGATTGACAAGTTTGCTAACAAGAAACCAGCAGTTGATCCTATAATTGCTCAAGCTGTTCTAACTCCTACAAAACCAGGAAAGGGCTCTCCTCCTGGAAAGTTTAAAGATGATTACCGAAAGAAAGGTGCTGCAGCTGGAGGAGGATTAAGGAGAAGAAGATTAGATGATGATCCTGATGAGGATACATCAGAACTTGATCTCTCTATTCCTGGTGCTGCAACAGCAAGAAAAGGGAGGAAGTGGAGTAAAGCAAGTCGAAAGGCAGCAAGACTTAAGGCTGCCAAGGATGCAGCTCCTGTCAAAGTAGAAATTCTAGAGGTCAGTAATAAAGGTATGATGATAGAGGAGTTAGCCTACAACTTGGCAATCAGTGAAGGTGAAATCCTGGGTCATCTATACTCCAAGGGGATCAAACCAGATGGGGTGCAAACTCTAGACAAAGACATGGTGAAGATGATTTGTAGAGAGCAAGGTGTGGAAGTCTTAGATGCTGATCCTGTTAAAGTTGAAGGATTGGTGAAGAAAAGGGAAATTCTAGATGAAGATGATCTCAACAAACTCAAAGATAGGCCTCCTGTTATTACTATCATGGGTCATGTGGATCATGGCAAGGTAAGTTACATCACTCTGTATTCTTCCTTTATGTTTGATTTTTCTGCCTGAATCCTCTGTTTCTCTAATAATTGTTATTGATTGGCAGACTACTCTTTTGGACCATATTCGGAAGAGCAAGGTACAATGAGAACTTAGTAATAGTCCTTATGCTTCTTTCAGATGTTATGAAAAATCCTGGATGTATGTAGTTCATTTGGATGGTTACTTGATCAGCAGTTATCATATGTTTTCAGTTAACTTTTACGTGATATCGTTAGGATAATAAAATGGCACATACATTAAATTATTGATACATCATCTAGTATGGTTACTTCTTAGTAAATTGCACAAGCCTCTCCTGACATTAAATTAAATTACACTTGATACCCCTGTTCTTTAATAAAAACGTTTAGTTCCCTTGAAATTGAATGTATTTTTAAAACCCTTCCTTCAATTTGTTTTCTATCAATCAAGTTAATTTTTTGTAAACTATATTCTTTCCAGAAGAAAATTAGTTTACTACCTTTACTTTCATTTCAACTCACCTACCTCTATTGTTATACTAACTACAAAGAGTCAAATTTCAATCTCAAGTTGTACAAAATACTGACTTAATTGGCAAAGGTATATCAAATGTCAAGGTAGGTGAGTGTAGTTTAGCTCAACCTCAAGAGAGATGAGTGTGATGTACCCATTTTGTTCTGTTTGTGTCTCACCTATAATGCAACATGTTCCATTGTTGAAAAGCTGTTGGTTTCTGTGCTTGTCAGAGCTTCATCTTCTACAATTTGTGCCACTCATAAATTCATCCTAAGCCTAAGTGCCTGTCGTTAACAGGTAGCTGCTTCAGAAGCAGGTGGGATTACACAAGGAATTGGGGCATATAAAGTTCAAGTTCCTGTTGATGGCAAAATGCTGCCTTGTGTTTTTCTTGACACACCTGGGCATGAGGTAACCCTAGAACCTTTTCCATTCTGATTTTCTTCTACAAATATGTAAAATTGCTTTTTTGTGTCAAACTGCTGGATTATAATTGGTGTCCTGTAATCTATATCATGGCATTCTAAATTGTGCTATTCTGGTGATTTCAAATAAACCATTATCTGCAGATCTGTATCATGCATTTCACTTTTCTTTGCTTTATATGACATCTGCTACGCACACTCATGTAGGCATTTGGGGCAATGAGAGCTCGAGGAGCAAGTGTAACGGATATTGCTATCATTGTCGTAGCTGCTGATGATGGAATTCGTCCACAAACAAATGAAGCCATTGCCCATGCCAAAGCAGCAGGAGTACCCATAATTATTGCTATAAACAAGGCATGCCAACATAATTTGACTCAATTGACATGAAAGGACAAGAAAATATAATTTTGTTTTTCATATTATTTACCTCATCATGGCTTCATGAATTGCTGATGTAAAATTTTCATATTTGAACCAGATTGATAAAGATGGAGCAAATCCTGACCGAGTCATGCAAGAGCTATCTTCAATTGGTCTAATGCCCGAGGACTGGGGTGGTGACATCCCAATGGTTCAGGTTGCCATTAACTGGTGTCAAAGCCCATTTAAACTTACAAATTGAGTTGTTGAGTGAAAGTCTATTAGTAGTTTGTTATAAAATATAGCTTACTCTCACACACAATTCAAGCTTAAAGTGTGGACAAGGTGTAAGCCCACTAATGTTGATTCTTAATTTTAATGCATTGGAGGTTAACAAGGTTTGAAATTCTTATAACTTGGTAACTAAAGGATCTGACATCTGGTCAAAATACCACTTTGACTAGAAGGCTTAAGCTTTTAAATGAAGACTGTATTAACTTTTTCGTGATAATTATTGAAAGTGGGCGTTGTTCTCATCCTTTATTTATTCTTTGTAACTTTTGGCTGCTAATACTTTGTTTCCTTTATCTCTTTTGTTTCAACAGATAAGCGCTCTTAAAGGGGAGAATGTAAATGATCTTTTGGAAACTGTTATGCTTGTTGCTGAGGCAAGTTGCTTATTTAATGTGATTATGAAGTTGCCAAAATTTTGTATTCCTCTATCTTGTTGGACGATTATTTTGCAATATATCTTTATAAAAATGAAGAGGGTGAGCCTTGGTGCAGTGGTAAGGTTGCTGCATATGACCTAGAGGTCACGGGTTCAAATCCAAGAAATAGCCTCTTCACTTGCGCTTGGGGGGTTGGGGGGTAAAGTTGTGTACATCTATCCCTCCCAAACCCTACTTAATGGGAGCCTTGTGCACTAGGTTGCCCTTCATATCTTTAAAAAATTATATTAATAGCTGAGAGTAAACTGTTCAGGATCATTTTACTCAAATAAGAACCTCTTTTGCATGTAAATGAATGTTGACCATAATTCTCTGATATCTTTAAGATACAGATTTCTTGTAATTTTACTCATATCAGAACTTTTTAATATTTTGTTCAAATATTCTCTTGTTGAATATTCCATGAATAAATGGTGGAAAAAAAATTTGAAATGTCATAGCATTCTCAGGCTCCGTTCATCTTGTAGATTCCTGTTTTGGGAGTAAGATTTGCGTTAAAACTTCTACATATCATGACTTTCTCTATCTGCTTGCATCCTTTCTGACCTTTGCAAATGATTTTTAGTTGCAAGAGCTGAAAGCAAATCCTGATAGAAGTGCAAAGGGCACAGTTATTGAGTCTGGTCTGGATAAATCAAAAGGACCATTTGCTACTTTCATTGTGCAGAATGGAACCCTTACAAGGGGAGACGTAGTAATTTGCGGAGAAGCTTTTGGAAAGGTTGTTAAATGTGCAAATTTTAAAATTCAATGCTATAATGACCTTAAGCTATTTTTAATAATTGAAAAATCTGTAATTTCTATATAAGCTATCTACTATGCTTATCTCCACATTTTTAATCATATTTCGATTTACTTGCTATCCTACATTAGGTACGGGCTTTATTTGATGATGTTGGAAAACGTGTCGATTCAGCTACACCCTCTATGCCCGTACAGGTATGTCAACTCAGCTTCCTTTTCTATTTTCCCATTGAAAACATACCATTAAATCTGTCTACTAAATAAATATTATGTTGATATCTTTATTCTGGTTTTCATGGCAATAAATGTTTTTAAACATTTGAGTTTGCTGAGATAGGTACCCTATTATATAACTGCTTATGGAATTAAAGGAATCACCATACCACAGTGAGGAGAAAAGAAAATCAAGAGAAAATTAAATGTCCACAATTTTACACTTTTGCCATATCCATTAGTTGAATCTATGCTCTTGTGTAGGTTATTGGATTGAATAATGTCCCAATTGCTGGTGATGAATTTGAGGTTGTTAACTCCCTTGATGCTGCCCGTGAAAAGGCAGAGTCCCGTGCTGAATCATTGAGAAATGAGCGTATTTCAGCTAAGGCAGGGGATGGGAAGGTCACGCTTTTTTCTTTAGCTTCTGCAGTTTCGGCAGGAAAGCTTTCTGGATTAGACTTGCACCAACTCAACATTATCTTGAAGGTTGATCTTCAGGTATGCTTTAGTACTGCATGTTATCAAAATTTGAAGGAAACTACTTTTTTCATGCAATGAATTTATGGTATATTTTGAACAGTTGCATTAACCAAATAAGAGCATATTTTTGTGTCCATTGTAAAATTACCTTAAATGGTTTCTGCATGCATTAATCACCTACATCCTACAACCATCAAAAGGCTTGCAAACACCTGTCTTTGCAAACAAAACCATGTGTGCCTCTTGTAGTATAGTATCCTGATGTTGCTATACAGTGAGAGCTGGTCTAGAATTGCTGTAGTCTGGCTTCTTGTATGCTCTGAATATGGGTGAATTGGGCAGGACTCTGGACATGTTCCCTCCGAGTAATTGTATTTTAAAAAGACATTTCAGTCCTGATTTGTATGTATTCATTTTAGTTTTGAAGGCATTGATAGTTGTATATTTTTTGCGCCTATTTGTATTTTGAGCATTACCTCTGAGAATGATTTCTCTTTAACCATTTTCAAGTTTGATAATGCATCAAATTCTGTCACCTGTACTAAAAATGTACGTCTGCCATATTCCTAATATTGATCTGTATTGTTGTTTTCTACCAGAAATTATATTATGTTCTTTTTTATCTTGGTTAGGGATCCATTGGAGCTATCAGACAAGCCCTGCAGGTGCTACCACAAGATAATGTCACCTTGAAGTTTTTGTTGGAAGCAACAGGCGATATAAGCACCAGTGATGTTGACCTTGCAGTTGCAAGCAAAGCTATTATTTTGGGATTTAATGTCAAAGTACAAGGTTCTATAAGAAGTTACGCGGATAATAAGTTTGTGGAGATTAGATCATATAAAGTTATTTATGACCTAATTGATGATGTGCGAAATGCAATGGAAGGACTTTTGGAGCCTGTGGAGGTAATTCAACATATTTTTAAACATGCAGCCAAAGTGTAGATTATACTTCCGCACCTTTGGCATTGTTAATTAAATACAAGTCTTGATAGCTTTTGATATTCATGTACCTTGGAACTTGTAAAATAATAAATTTCATTGACATCTAAGATAATTTAAAATAGGGAAAATATAACTTTGGTCCTTAAACTTTTCCTTAATTATTGATCTAGTCTCCAAACTTTGACTCAAAACAACTTAATCCTTATACTTTATTGATTCGGAACATTTTAGGCCTTATAGTTTGTTGACTTGGTATGACTCAACCTCTATAATTCCTTACTAAATTGTACTGAATCAAAGTTTTGAGACTAAATATATAATTGAGAGAATGTTTAAGGACTGAGAGTTATAATATCCCTGTAACTAATGCTGCTTTGGTTACTCTTCCTGAGCTTCAAGGTTCATGAAGGATTAACAGTAAGACTAACTTCTGTCCTTTGATAGGATCAAGTAACAATTGGCTCAGCTGAAGTAAGGGATATTTTCCACAAAGGTGATGTCGCTGGATGCATGGTTACAGAGGGAAAAGTATCAAAAGACTGTGGCATTCGAGTCATCCGTAAGGGAAAGGTTGTTCATGTTGGAGTGCTTGATTCTTTGAGACGAGTAAAGGAGATTGTGAAAGAGGTATGATTTATTGGAAGCCATTAAATATGTTAAGCCTGTTATCAGATGTCCAGAAAAGTTCAGATATCCTGTGGGATTTTTTTTGGAATAAATACTGATAAACTATCATTCACATCTCCAAAGAAAGGGAGAAGCAAAACTCGGAACCTAGTTTCCTTCATCAATCTCCACCTCACCAAGATAAGGTGGTGGTTGATTGAGGATACAATATGGGAATTTAAACACATTGTTAATTACTCTCAGTCCATCATCAATCGCTTTTGCTAATGGCATAAGATCCATGCTTTCTTTTTGAGGATGATAATTATTTTAAACTTGTTATCTCCTGCCCTTTAAGAGTAGTGTTATTCTCGAGCTAACTTTAGGTAATTATTGATTAAAAAGAAGCTAGAATGGCAGCCTTTTTGTCTATATAGAGTAACTCGTTAGATTTTATACGGTGTCTCCATTCACCAATCACCAATCACCAATCACCATGTTTATATAGCCTCTACCTGAAAGCACTTATACATTTTTCTTTCTTCTAAGCAGGTAAGTGCTGGTCTAGAGTGTGGAATTAATTCAGAAGATTACCGAGACTGGGAAGTGGGAGATATCATTGAGGCGTTCAACACAGTTCAGAAGAAGCGGACCCTTGAAGAGGCATCGGCTTCAATGGCAGCTGCAGTAGGAGTATTGTAGAATCACATGCTACCTGAAGTTTGGCTTCATATCATGTTTTTTGACATAGTAGCACGAGTGGGTTTGGCGTTTTGCTGAAGCAATTACTGTCTGCTTTTGATGGATTGACATTAGTGAACAGATACCAAGTCCCACGTCAATACATCTCCATCTACATTCAGGGCAGGCTACTGAATATCTGAGTTCGAAGTCATTTGTTCCATTGTTGCATACAATGACAGTGTATATAACAGCTTACATTAGATTCAACTTCTTGTAAAGAGGGGAACTGATCTTCAAGTCAAGTTTTACCAGCTTGGACTCTGAAGTACTTGTAAGTTGTAACAACCACATACGCTGAGAAAGGCCAAAAATATCCAATTTTTTAGTAACTTTTTCATGATGCTCTGAAATGGATGCATTTTCTTAGCAGAACTCTGGACAGTTGTACTTAGTTCTCTTTGTCCAATACAAGTATTTATATTTTTGATGCGTTTGGATTCGGTCAAATTTTGCATATTTTTTTCTTGTAATTTAATCAACGAGATTAAAAAGTATGGTAGCTGTTCCCGATCTACCCAATATATGGGTTATTACGTTCTAAAAGTATAGGACCTGGAGTAGGTATACGAAAATATCACCTGAAGTAGGTATACGAAAATATCTTTGTTTAGTAAAAGGGTTTGTTTGAAATAATTTATTTTAGTTAAATAAGATTTTATATACAAAGTACAAGAAATGCTCTTTTCATATACTTACTCCGTATTCTGCAAATAAAATTTTATTACCTCAAATAAATTATTTTAAACAAACACAAAATTTGTGTCTTTGAGTGCGTTACCTTTTTGTTAGCAACAACCTTGACCATGTGCCTTTCACCCGAAGATATTTCTTTTGGTGAATCTAAATTTAGAATCCAATGTTGAAATCAGAAACTCCAGTGTGATTGTTGGTAGAAGATCAAAAATTAAAAAAAAGAAAAGAAAAGAAAAAACTTTGGAGGAGGATGTTCTAGTTGTTTTCTTTCTTTTATTTTAATTAACTAATTGTTTTCTTTCTCATTATCTTCTTATAATTTTTTTTACCTCTTAGATTATGAAATGAATAGTTTAAATTTGATATTTTAAAAATTATTATTATAACATTTTATATATTAAAATCATGGGAAAACCTATTTGGAGGTACCTACACTTTCTTTTAATTTTTAATTTGGTATTTATCTGTTTTTCACTTCTAAGTAAATACTTTAATTTTGTTATGGTAGTACCGTTAACTTATTTATAGGACCAACAATGATAAGAGAGCAAAATTACAAAAATTAATGATGTTAACAAAGTAAAATTAAAGATTTAATTAAAAGAAAAAAACACATAGGTATCAAATTAAAAATTAAATGAAAGTATATGTACCTCTAAATGAGTTTCCTTTAAAATTATTTATCTTTTCTGGATTGCAGCTGTGGGGGTATAGACAGGATGTTAAGACTTTTAATTTACTTATTAATTTATGTAATGTTATAAAGGATTGAATTTGAACCGTTAATTATTTTTAATTAATGGTAGATATGGTGTTATAAAAAGGAAATGAAAAAAAAAGATAGAGAGAGAAACTCAAGTAAAATATTTCATAGTGCACGTGTGTTGCAGGCCGTGGGTTTTAAACTAAAACCGCTTGAAATATTTGAAATTTCGGAAGTCAAATCGAAACGGTCAATTTGGGCAAAAATAAAAAATAAAAATCGCAACGGTCATTATTATCCAAGCGGCAAATTTGATTGTTCACGGTGCACCTGCTAACGAAATTAACGGCATTAAAGTGAAAATGAAAACTTTGATCTATTCCTTTCATAACGAATCAAAAAAAAGGCAACAGCCCCTTTTCGCTCTTTTTATGCTTTGGTTATTATTACTACTTAATTCTTTTTTTTTTCACCTGAATTCTTTATTACTGCTTAATTCAAAGTTCCAAACACGGCTTTTTGGTCGAATTCAAAGTTTCAAACACTTGAAACTATTTTATCGAAAGAGGACTATCAACGGCATTCGGATCGTAAGGCCTCTGCCAGTCTGCCTCACCCTTCTTCCCATTTAAACATTCACTTTTGGAAGCGACAACTCAATCTGAAGCTTCTTGCTTCATAGCCTTTTGGTGTATATGTTATTTTCTTTATTGATTCGCAGACATTTCTAAACGCTCTTCTTTTAGAACTGGGGCAGTTCAACAATGGCGGATGTTGAGCCAGAAGTTCATGATAGCCAGAGTGACGGTAAGCATTTTGAGTGTGTTCCAATACACAATCTTGTTTTCAACAAATTCCATGTTGAATTTTCAATGATTTTTTATGTTTGATTTTCTAATGTAGAATTTAACCGTAAAAGACGAGGCTTCGGAGCAAATAGTGTCCAATTCGCCGATCCAGTTGTAAGCAATGTGTTCGATGGTAAGAAAGCTTTTTAATCTACATAAGGTGTTCGATTTTTGGAGAAACAGCACATTACTCCCCTAAAAAACCTCAAGAACCAGGTCTGGCCAAAGAAAACATTCAGGAATAACAATAAAATATTCTTTTAACTTGGTAAAAATATATAAATTATAATTAAAAATAACCAAAAAAGACCAAATAATTTTGAGGATATGAAAATTTCTTCTTTGTTATATTTTGAAGTGACTGAAGATGGTTTTTCCTGCATTTTCCCAGCTACGGTTTTTCGAGAATCTGATAAAATTAGGGATGAAATCTCTGGGAAATCCATTTTGGGGCATTCTTTAACGTCCCCTGATTTGGTCATATGTGCTGCTTCACCGGACATTGCCAATAACAGCTACGAGGAGTTCCCTGTGTTTTTGGAGGACAAAGTTCATCAGAAAATGGCTATGGAGCTTTCTTTGGAGAATGGAATCAATGAATCTGACTCTGGAATTGATAACATCAAGAAGACCCCAGCTGTTAAATTTTCTAATTTCTGCCAAACTTTTAAAGAACTGTCTCCTGAAGCCTCTTTTGAGCTTCCTCCTTCCCCTATAATACAGTATGAGCCAGCACAAGTGCACACTTCTGGTGAGTTTGACATTTGCTTATTCGTGTTCTCTGAGATGAGATTGTGCTGGTCTTGATCAAAATTTACTTTAATGACAAAATCTTTTACTATTTCAGGAGAAAATGAGTTGGTAGGAGATATTGAAGTGTCTCAAGAAGATGAGTTAGAGCCTTCAAATGTATGTACTCTAGAGGGTGACCATTTTCTTATACTTGCAGGAAAGTTAGACTAATTTAGTGTGCGCTACTTTTTTTTTTTTCTGGATAGGGTACTGGAGATCTTGGGATGGAAGATGAGTTTCTGAAGCTGAAAAGAGAGTTTGATAGTCAGAAAAAGGATCTGGCTGAAACAAGGAGGGTTTTGAAGGAGCTGAAGAAGGAGAATCAACAGAAGGATAGGGAATGCCAAGAAGCTTGCAGGTCCTTAAAAGAGCTACAGAACGAGCTCATGCGCAAGTCCATGCATGTTGGATCTTTGGGTATGCAAGTACCTTTTCACAGTTCTTACGATTCAGCATCTGAAGCTAGGACAAAATATAAGTGAATTTCCTCAAGTGTTTACTACCAGGTTCTTTAACCAGAATAAAATATGAAGAATCTTTTTCTCCAATTGTGATTCACCTGACATACTTCTTTCCCTGCTCTGCTGCAGCTTTTGCTGTTGAGGGGCAAGTGAAGGAGAAAAGTAGGTGGTTTTCAGCACTGACAGACTTGATGAACAAAGTGAAGGTACTGATAGATGCTTAATAATCACTTCAAAGGAAGAAAGATGTATGTACAACGTGTTAATAAATTTTATTGAGCAGATTATGAAGATGGAGCACGTCAAGCTTTCAGAGGAAACAGAAACATATAAGAGGTGTCTTGCAGATATGAGCGAAATGGAGCGAATTATCATGTCGAAGAGTAAGTAGTTCAAGATTTATAGTTATCTTAAATCTTAGATAGGATTTTACATATTTCCGAAATTCTTATACCTCTCCTTAAAGTAAACGAGCAACAGGAGTCTCATGAAGCACTCAAGTCTAAGTACCTTGAAGGGGCTAAGCAGCAAAAAGAACTTTACAATAAGGTTTTGGAGTTGAGAGGTGAGCTGTGTGCACTTGATCTTGGACAATAAGAATTATACAAGATATGAATATTTGAGATGATCTAGCAACTTTTCGTCCTCACAGGAAACATTAGGGTCTTCTGCCGCTGTAGACCTCTAAATGCCAAAGAGATAACAGCAGGACTAACTACGGCCATAGGTTTTGAATCTGCTAAAGATGGTGAGCTTACTGTAATGTCAAGTGGGGCTCCTAGAAAAACTTACAAGTTTGATTCTGTTTTTGCACCCCAGGCTGATCAAGGTAATCATGAATGCCCTAATTTCCATGTGCGATGGGTCAGCATTCTAATCTCGAAAGAAAATGGTCATTTGGACTGGATTTATTGTTTTTGGTTCTTGTACATGTAGTTGACATCTTTGAAGAGATGGCGCCATTTGCAACCTCAGTTCTAGATGGGTTCAATGTGTGCATATTTGCCTATGGTCAGACTGGGACAGGAAAAACGTTCACAATGGAGGGTACAAAAGAGGCTCCTGGAGTTAATTTCAGGACCCTGGAGAAAATGTTTGACATAATCAAGGAGAGACAGAAAATATATCACTATGATGTCTCTGTAAGTGTCTTAGAAGTGTACAATGAGCAAATTAGAGATTTGTTGGTTTCAGGAAGTCAGCCAGGAATATCTACAAAAAGGTAGGCTTAAAATTACAAGACCTCTTTGGAATTTTCCCCCATCCCAAATAGGGAAAGATATTTAAAAAGAAACTATATCTCAGATCATGCTTATGGGTTTTATGGAACTCTACTGATTTGTTGACTTAAGTGTGATTAATTGCAGGCTTGAAATAAGGCAAGCAGGTGAAGGAATAAACCATGTACCAGGATTGGTTGAAGCACATGTGAACAATATGACTGAAGTTTGGGAAGTCCTACAGACTGGTAGCAATGCAAGAGTTGTTAGCTCAACCACTGCCAATGAGCACAGCAGCCGTTCCCACTGGTCCGGTTTATTTCTAAACCTGCTAATCCTGGAATCTTATTTATTTCGAGTAAATTACGTTTACGTTCTGTGAGGTTATTGATTTGCACTAACTGCACTAATTCCTCATGAGTTTTCATTTTAGCCTTTATTAATTTGCACTATACTGGATTTGGCTGTTATAAGTCTGCTTGAGGAATAGTACATAGTGTATAAGCTTTGTTATGAGTCTGTTTGCCCAATGCTGAACCCCCGAACTCCAAATACTCTTACTATAATCTTTAAACATATATTTTAAAATCTTTGGGGGTGCCCATAATTTACTCTTGTTTCTAAATGTGTTTATTGAAGAGATGTTTTCTTATCAGGAGAATTTTTTTTTCTTCATGCAGCATTCACTGTGTTATGGTCAAGGGGGAAAATCTGCTAAATGGTGAGTGCACAAGAAGCAAGTTATGGTTAGTGGACCTTGCAGGAAGTGAGAGAGTGGCGAAGACAGAAGTGCTCGGTGAACGGCTAAAGGAGGCACAAAATATTAACAGGTCTCTCTCTGCTTTAGGGGATGTTATATCAGCCCTCGCAACAAAAAACCAGCACATCCCTTTCAGGTCGTTGATATGAATATTCACTTTTGTTTCCTGGAACAAATTCTGAAATGAACAACCTTTTTCGTCTTTTTTTTTTCCAGTATGCAGTATCTGATGTTTCTATTGTTCTTCATGGTGCAGAAATTCCAAGCTTACACACCTGCTGCAAGACTCTTTAGGTACTTATTTCTCTAGTTTCTGTAAAGAAACTTTGGCTTTTCTTGCTTCTAATGTATAATTGCTTATCCTCTAAATGGATAAAACTTGCCTTTCTAGGAGGAGATTCAAAGACACTCATGTTTGTACAGATCAGCCCAAATGAAAATGATTTGAATGAGACAATCTGTTCTCTGAACTTTGCCAGTAGAGTGAGAGGAATAGAGTTGGGCCCAGCAAAGAGGCAAATGGACACTACTGAACTTCTGAAATATAAACTCATGGTATGATTTATGTCACATCTATTAACTCCTGAACATGGTTTCTATCTCATCCCACTGCTTTGTTAGTATTTTCAATAACTTACTCTGCTTTGTTAGGCGGAGAAAACAAAACAAGAGGTGAAGATGAAGGATTTGCAAATCAAGAAGATGGAGGAAACAATTCATGGACTAGACTCAAAGATAAAAGAAAGAGATACTAGAACCAAAGTTATGCAAGAAAAGGTACCATTTTGGAGCACAATATTTTATTTACCTTTATAAATATTAAATTCAAAAAATCTTGTTAACTTTGACCTGTGCTTATTCTGTAGATCAAGGAACTGGAAGCACAACTTCTGTTTGAGAGAAAGCTAGCAGCAGCAAGTCAACATGTTGATACAGAGAAAGCTGAGAAGCATCAAGAAGAGAAAAATAAAACACCTCTGAGACCAGCACTTGCAAGTCAACCAATAGGAAGTAAGAAGAACTTCAACGATTTCCAAGAAAATTTAACTCGGCCACTTACCGAGAATAACAGTTTAAAACCATCACTTCCTTTTTCTACAATTGAGAACTCTGCCATGAATATTGATTGCTATTCTGAGAAAGAGAACATCCCAGAGATGCCTGAAAAACCCATACTACCAAAGAGAACTGGTAGAGTTTCTATCTGCCCTATGACACCTAGTATTCTTTCAGCCAATGCTTCAAGAAGAAACTCTTTGATTCCACTCCCAAGTGCGGTCCATCACCTAACACTATATCGAGCTGATCAGAAGGAAGTCAATAGTGAATCAGAAAGCAGCTGCTTACCATTACAGAGCCATTCTGAGAGTCCAAAAGAAATCAGAGGTGATGGCAGGAAGAAAGGAATCAAGCAAAGAAGAAGCCTGCAGAAGAAAAATCAAGAAAAATCACAAACACAGCAAAACATCAAAAGGGTTGGTGTTAATGTAGGAATGGAGAAAGTTAGAGTATCCTTGGGAAGTCGAGGGAAAATGGGAAAGGGAAGAACTGGAAATAAAGAAAGGCAGCAGCAGAAGAACAGTCAAAAGGAAAAGGAAAGGAGATGGAATGTTGGAACTTTGGTAAAAACCGTTGTCTGAAAAATAGAGTCGGTAAAAATGTCCGCTTAGGTTTTGCTGACCACATTAATAACTGTGTGTGTGTGTGTGTGGATTCTTTGGATGATTCTATCATCTGTTTGATTGTTTGTATTTACTAAAATGGATTTGAGGGATGTACATTCTTGCTGATTTGCCACAACGTTTGGTGAGTGGATACGTTAGTTTCCCAAACTGCTAAACAGTAAGCCATGCATGTTCATTCATGATTGACTAGTCTAGCATTTTTTTTCCCAACTAAATTACTAAATGTATCTAAGGATTTATCTGTGTTCAACCTTCTCTGACTAATATAGTTGCTGCGAGTGTAAATTTTATGTAGTTTCAAAGTTATTGCATCCATATCAGTATTAGCTGAAATAAATGGGGAAAAGGAAAGGAAGTTCTTCCAAATCCATTTTCGTTATTGTAAAAAAGCAACTGAGTTTGTGAGGGATTAAGAAGTTATAAGTTCTTGCTATTATTCATCAAGTGTGGAATATTCAATACATAAAGTGGCAACACATTATTCATTCCATTATAAGTAGAGTTAATGATCACAACTAGTTTGTAATATGCTACTATTAAATACACTAACGATGATCAGCTAATACGTGCGTGTGCGTGCCTCAAATAGTAAAAACCAACGATCCCTGTCATTAAGAAACTAGTTCCATGCAAGTTCAGTTCTTTTAATTTCCAATTGTATTTTTTTAACCTTCTAATAAACTAATAAATCCATAAACCTGAATAAAGGGAAGCCTCTAAACTAGCTTACCAGTTACACATACACTACTATGAGACGTCTGAGCTTGAGATAGGTGGTTACCAACTGAATTAACTACACGCAACTTGTAGAATCATCAGGTTTTATTAAATTGTCAGACTCTTCTAACTGACAACTTGAAAAGAACCTCCTCTTGCCCGTATTTTGTTTACTTTCTCCACAATAATACCACCAACTGGTAATATAAATATTATTATGATTAATTCACCAGACAAAGAAGAGTCTTTATTAGCCAACTGTGGTAGAAACCATATTTCATGATTAGAAGAATATTTTAATGTGTTTGAGATGGAGGAATCGTTTTAGTTGAGGGCCATGATTGGTTCGTTTCCCTGGCCTATATATATATAATCTCTCTCTCTCTCTCTCTCTCTCTCTCTCTCATAATTTTGCTAACCCTTCAAATTTGATTTAAATAATAGAAAGGGATCTAAGTTCATGATTGAAAGCTTCTCTCAGGTTGATCCATGTGACTGTAAAACATTAAACAATAGAAAGGTCAAGTACTATTTTTATATATAGTGTGTGTGTGTGTGTGTGTTTTTTTTTTCATAATCATGTACTAAATTATACAAGCTTAGGGAGATCAGAGTAGAGCTAAATGCAATGTATCAATACTAAAGCCATAGCCTTGGCCAAAAAAAAAAGATAGAAGAAATTATTTTCCCCCTAAAGCTATAGGAAGGCCTGGGAGGATGTCTGTCTTTGGTTGTACTCTTTGACTATATGAAACTAACCTAAAAACTTCATTATTATTTGACAAATTAATTAATTTTGTCACTTTTTGACTTTTTTGTTTATATATGCATTTTTGTTTGAATTTTTTACAAAAATTAACTTCATTTCAAGGAATCTCATATAATTTAGAATTATACTCCAGTGATAATAATATGAAGTTCCTAACCAATCTGACATTGAATTGTTGGTTGTTCCCGGAGTTTTAATTTTCCTGATGGAATATATTTTGATTATTATGTTGAATATGAAACTTGGCTTGATTTTTATATATTTTCATGTTTCTTTAAATTATCTTTCTGAACGTCTTTTAAGATGCATTGATTTTTTTGATTGATCTAAAGTATGCATCAGTCTTACTTTAAATATTCTATATTTTTTTTATAAAAAAAAAATCCCAAGACAATTAAACTAAATCTCTTGGACAATTGTCCATCATAGCCCATAGGTCTAACTACCCTACAACAAGGCATTGATCAGTTACCAATTTGACTAATCCATGTTAATAAATGGCAAGTAGTGTTAATAATTAAATTCCTTTTCTTTTCGCCAGAATTAAATTCGATCTCTTACCACTCACATTTAATTGTCAATAAATAAATAAAATCACATCCAATAACACATCCACCTCCTTACCATACCAATCTTCTATCACAATATAACATAGATTTCCAACAACAATATGAATTTCCACGACTTGGGAGTGTACGTACGTAGGGCAAGAAATTAAACATTTGGATTATACCAAAAGAGATTGGGTATATAGTAGAAAAAAACTTGATTATATACTTGTAAAATATATGCTCAGCCGGCTTTAACAATGCTTGAATCTAACAATAATGCTCTCTCTATAATACACAGTTGACTTTTTTAGAGAATCTTAAGAAAGATAATTACATTATTTTTAAAGTATTTAAATTTATCGTTTTTATTTAAACTATATTGTTTGACTTATGAACTAATATATAATATAATAAAACACAACTTATAATATGATTAAATAACTTATTTTACTTCCTTAATCTCTCTAAAAAAAGTCAACTAAATTTTATAACTAGAACAGGAGTACCAAATACCAATATCAAATATTACGTCTAGTTATCGAGGTAAAAGCTACGGGCTTTATCTTAGTTATAAATATAAATTTATAATTTTTCATCAAACTCACTCTATTAAGTACATATATGTAGTAAGGAGGCTTCATATGATCAAGGTAATAATTTCTAATGAAAATTAATAAAATGGACATAAATTAGAAAAAAACCAACACACATGTTTTACAAATAACTAACTTAATTTTCTTAACATTTACAAATTAAGAATATATATATAGGAAGGAGCCGTTTTTTTTTTAAAGAAAAAAACCTAAATTATCTTCCGTGACTTCGGATCAATGGCATTGAAAATATGTCGTGTACATTAATGGATATTCAAATCTGGCAACGGGCCACGCGATTTCAAAGAGCAATCCTATTAGGTCAAAACACACACACACACACATATGAACTTATATAAATATGTGTGTGTTTTCATGTGAGTGAAGGGAGACACAAATTGTGCCATGTCTTTAAAGACGAATTAATTGCATTAAATGGAGAAGGAAGAAGCTACGGGTCAGCCAGGTAAAGTCACGATCCACCCATGTATAGCACCAACAAAATATGGTGCGTGACACATGATTATGTTATAATCAGTTGACTTAATTATTCTCTCTAATTCTTATTATTATGATTCTCCTTTATTAAAATTATAGTTAAACATACATGTGCTTTTGTCTATCGCCCATATATAAGTGTGTGCCCGCGTACAGAGTATAGAGAGGTTTACTTTATAATTGAATTACTAATTTATATTCTTTTATTATGTAGAAAGAAGGGGCAATTAAATCCAGAGAATATTGTTTGAAGAAAATCAAAGAAATGGAAAAATAGTTTAGATTTAGAGACGAGATCACATTATTGGATCATCTGGAAATATAAATAAGGGAAGCCTCCAATATAATATACGGTGTCACTGAACGTAAATTATATATATATATATATATATATATTCACCAAGAAAACGATCACTCATCTCAATATATCTCATTGAAAGGAAAAACACAGGCAGATATTATTATTTAATTTGATGTGGCCTCACTCCAAAACATTTCCAAAATATACATGATTTTTGTTTTGTTTTGGAAGTTTAACCCTTTAAAAATACTTTTAAGGTCTCGTTTGATGCTGCATCATCACCATCATCATTATATATATATATATATATATATTGTTCTAGTTGTAATTTGTACGTTCGCTTTTCACTAGAAAATTATTGAAAATCCATTTAAAAGACTTGAAAATTTTAAGTAAATAGATGACAATTTTTGGGTCGAAAATTTTAAGGAAATATAGAAATAAATTAATGAAGTTAAATATAGCCACACACACACACTTATATATAGAGGCACCAGGTGAGCAAGTTGAGAGAGGTACTCATAATGCAAGTAATGGCGTTACGTTGTGTTAAATCTACAAATTATGCGTATCGGCATATGGCCATGCACATGCAGGGAGGGGTTAAGCAAAGATGCCTGAGCTTTAATTATATAGGCAGAGAGAGGTGTGTGTATATATATATATTTTGTATATTCACGATGAATAATATTTGAAAATTATATATGCACTATATTATATAAATATGATTTGTTTTATTCAAATAAATACTCACCACAAAGAAGAATCCGATGATATATATCTGAACGGTTATATTTTAATCTTAGCTTGGCGAAATATTAAGATTAAGAAACAGCCTATTAGCTTCCAGAGAGCCTGATATTTATTTCTTAGAAAAAGCTAGTGTGCATATCTATATATATAACCTTGTATGTAGTACGTCAAAGTAATATAATATTTTTTCTTTTTTCTATATGCAGAGAATTTATGAATACAATATCCTAAAAAAATATTAAGGACGGGAGGGAGTAATAAGGTGAATTAATATTTGTTTATTTTGGGGATCAGAGAATACTATATATGATGATTTATAGTACTTATTTAGGCGCTTAATTAATAATCACACTCCTCTTAATTAGTGCTGGTCGAAGAATGCAGATATATATAGAGGAAAGCTATATATATATATATATATATATACTAAAATGAATTATGATTGAGAGTTGATTCACGTGCATCTCACGTGACTCTGCGGCTGGCCGGCGTCTTGCAACCAGGATTGTTTTGTTTTGTTTTGTTTTACTCAACATAGACAAGTGAACTTTCGGTTATAGCTTATAAACCAAGCGAAATTGACAGCGTTATATATGACGCATCATTAACTATGATAAGAACTTCTAGTAATCTTATATAGTTAACTCTGAAAAGTATAGGAGGGAATGTGAGTGAGGCTTGATATCATTTACTCCAATCATACATATTTTAAATTCTAGATATGTTCAATGGATATATATATATCCTCTTTATGAATATATATAATCCCTATCAACATATATACATGTAATCTAACTTCATCTTCGTGGATGAATATATGAATAAAATTTTAAACCGCAAAAGAAAATAGTAAAAGTCTCATATAAATACCATACAAATGGACAAATGCTAAAATACAAGGAGGTGATTCCAATATTCATAGCCAAAAATCGCACAATATAATCTCCTCACTTTTTAAAAATTGATTAAGAGACATTTTTGTCTTGTTCTTTTAATTTGAAAAAGGATACAGTTGGGGTAAGCATACCTCCCAGGCATTATGAATATTGAAATAACTTATTTGTGAGTTACCATTTGTAATGGAATCCAAGAAAATAAGGGTTATTTTTTATTAGGTTAAAAAAAAAAAGAAGAAGAAGAAGGAAAAGGAGTAGAATGAATGAATAATATATATTGGTATATAGGGTGAGCGACAATGTAGGACCAATGTTGACCACGTGGCAGACAGCATCCGCTACGCCCATTCGGCTCTCACGTGGGCCCCAGCCTTTCTGCGCTTAACCGTTTAACTATTGGCTCATCACATGGGGCCTTCTCTCTTCCGATCTTCCCTACTTCCCACCTTCTTTCTCACCTTACCTCCTCATTACTTCACAATTATTTATATATCAAATATATAAAACCCCCCTTGATTTTATTAAATACTCACATTTTTCTATTTTCTAATAGTCAAATTCAACCCAATTCTTAATATCTAGGGTCACATATAATAATCAACACATCGATGAACTATATATATGCATGTACCCTCTTTTACCATCGATTTGGGGCGTTTGTTGCTGCGGCTTAAATTTGGTGCATGTCTTTGATTATTTTTTTCCATTCTTTTCATCACTAAATTTTATGAAGTCATCTTCTCTCCGCTGCGCAATCATCCGCTGCTTCTCCTTTCCTTTAAACTTATGCCGTTTTGGGAGAAAAACCAAGAGATGAAAGGAGTATTGTGAATGCTATAAATGGTACACTGTCAATTAATAGACCAGGGAATGTGGGTGACACTTTCATAATAAAAATTTAACTACTTCTTATGTCTTAATTGTAATAGTTAGTTTATTTTTTAAAAAGAAATTAAGAAAATTAATTATATTATTTAATCCTATTATATGTTGTGTTTTATTATATTATGCCACTTTAATCCTTATTATGAGTCAAGTTAAAAAAAAAAGGTCTTTTATATAAATCTAGTTTTAGAATATTAAATGTCATTGTTTCAATTTTGTCCTTAATTAAAGGATGATAGAGAAGAAAAAGTTGAAAAAACAATATTCATAAATAAGGGTAAAGTTATAAATTTAGCCTTTAATTATTGTCTTAGTTAATTCTCCTTGGTATGTGATAATTAATTAAAGAGGACCCATATAGGGATCAGAGTGGTATATTAGTTCATAAATAAAATAACATTGTTTGAAGTAAAAACTATAAATTTCAATGTTTTAAAGTAATGTAGTTAACTTTTTTATCATTTTTTTTAAAAAAAAAGTCAACTTGCTCTTATAATTTGGACTAGAGGGGGTATAATTTAATGATTTTGAGGCCATGACAAAATATAGATTTTTTTCATTGTTTATTACTACCTCTAGTCTTAATTATAAGATCCAATTAACTTTTTATTGGAGAAGTTAAGTAAACAAAATAAGTTACTTAATCATATTATATGTTGTATTTTATTATATTATATATTTATTCATAAGTTAAATAAAATAATTTAAATAAAAATAATAAATTTTAGGGTAAAGGTGCATATTTGACAAACAACTATTTCCTCAGGAGCATCTAACACAAATAACTATTTTGAGGTGCAAAAATATACATGAAGAATTTTTTCAGAGAGAAATTGACAACGCCTTTAACTGTTGTTACTTTTTCTTACATGTGGGTCCCACTGCCGTTAACTGCCATTACTTTTAGTTAAGATAAAATTAAGTTTTGTCAATAGAAAAACAAATACTGACATTTCCAAGACAAAATATTTGAATGT
>JBAGKO010000008.1:28911010-28923836 GCA_037177275.1 Acacia concinna
CTCCTTCTCTCCTAATTATAAAAATCAGTTAACTTTTTTTTTTTATTTGAAAAAGTTAAGAAAGCAAAATAAGTTTTTTAATCATATCATATGTTATGCTATATTATATTATATATTAGTTCATAAGTCATACAACATAATTTAAATAAAAACAATAAATTTTAATGCTTTAAGTTAATGTAATTAACTTTTTTAGAATTTTCTAAAAAAAATCAATTGAGTCTTACAATTAAGATCAGAGGGAGTAGCTATCATATCAAATTGTTTTCCAATCATACATGACTATGTATTATATATATTTCACACATATTTTATAGTTAAGTGATAATATTTCAAAAATAGGATAATTGAACATGTGTTTTTAGAGAACTTGATATGACATATGTAAGCAACTTAATCTAAGTATTTTTTTAATGCATATACTTACTCAAAAAGCACCAACTTTTTTAATACTAGACTGAAATGTGTTTTAGTGTCAAGTGATGTATTCTAAATTTCAATTAAAGAGACTTATGTGATTAAATTATATGTTTGAGTAGTGTTAGAGAATATTATACAATTGAATAGTAGTATAATGGAATCTAGGTGGATCTTGATTGCACTAACTTGGGTGGGGAGGGTCAAAAAAGGCCCCTCAAAAGGATAACTTAGTTTTAAAATTAATACTTAATTAAAAAAAAAAGTAAAGCAGTGAGACAATGGATGAGACTATACAAGCGTTAATTCAGTCCAACAATAAAATAGAAGATGAAGTCAATTTTGATATGACAAAAGCAAAGACATTGCAACTTTATTGAAAACAAATACTAAACATCCAATGAGGGGTGGGTTTGAAGTTTTTAGTGTTACAGGCACAAAGTGGACGACATCTATTTTGGGTACAAATGGGAGTGCCATTATCACTATGCTCCTATCAACCACTTCAGTGTTGCCATATAATATTATCCAGCCACCCTTTACATCTTTCAAAATTTTATTAAAAGACTGACCTAATGCCTAACTTTGATCTTAACAGCTAATTAGTTCATACACGTAGTTTTAGAACAATTTTTTAAATACCATCATGTAACAAGTCACATTATGTCCTAACTGATACAAAGCAAATTGGATTTGATTACATGCATGTGTAAAGCTGTTCTAACAACACATTGGACCTAGTGAAAATAAATAGTCTCTTGCTATGACTAACCAAGTTCGAATTCTTATTAATAGATGTGACAATATTTAATCATGTATCTGACAGTGTTTCAAATAGAATTATATCCCACTAGTATGATAATATACCTGTGTTTCTGTATAACTCTTCTACCAATAATTTTCTTCATATATTGAATTTCAAGACTTTACCTAAAGAAAACAAGCATACTGATTGATTAGTATGGTTTTGGAGGTTTTTCCCAAAAAACTGATATTTGAGTAGAATAAGCAGAGCCGCTTTTTAGGAATTATATTGTTTCTTCCTCATTCATTATGTATTGACAAGAAAGGACAATCGCATTATTCTAAGAGAAAATGTAACTTAGAAGGAACAATTAACCCTTTTTTGGGTGAACTTTGCACAATAATCAATCGTTGGACAAAAAGACAAAAGCTTTATCTATGAATTTAAATTTGACTCAAATTAAATTATATTGAATAGGCTTAAAAATTACACTAAGTTACTCTGTGCTTTAATAACTCATGTTGCAAATTTTAAGTATACATTTGATCCTCTAACTTTATATAAGGTTTTAGTTTGATCTCTTAAATTTTAAAAATATCTTTTAGTGATATTGATCTCAAATGATGATAATTTTAACAACCATTATATTTTGAAGATTAGACTTTATATATTGGCATTTTATAATGTTTGATAATAATTAAAAATTCAATATTCATTGTTTTAATTAATGGTTGATTAGGGATAAAGAATTAAAATGACTATTTGTTAAGTTAAGGGGATCAAACTGAAACCTTATATAAAGTTAAACAAATAGAGAAATTAAATACTTTTGCCTTACTAGTGTAATTGCACATGCATGGCAGTTTTAAATTGACACTGCTTAAAAAGTTGATTTTTTTAACCCTTCACATGCATTACCTTCCTTTTGTCCCTAAGTTTGTGCATTATGATTTTGAGTGTAAAAATAAATTATACTCCCTCCTCTCCCTAACCCAATACCCAATTGTCAAAATTGTAAAAATTTAAAAAAGTTAGTTGTCTTTTTTTCCCCTTCTTCCCAAAATATATCTTTAATTAAATATTTGCATGTACATATTAGGAGTTGAGATGGAATTTATGTAAAAACATATTATAAAATAATAAAACATAGTAAACTTTTATAGAAAGGAACAGAAACTTTAAAAAAAAAATTGGATGCATGGCGAATTTACTTTCAATATTTTAATATTAAACTCTAAATAAAAATACTTATGAATTTGTGCTTTATTTCATTTATATCAACACTGTTCATCACATCATCTCTTGTTTTGGGTGGCATAGTGGATAATAAATTTCAAAGCCCCCGACGTGTGAATATACCATCAACCTAACTTCATTATTGTGCAAAGAAATAAAAAAGAAGAAGAAACGAATTAATAATAATTAGATCTTAACAAATTCTTTTAAAATAAAGTTGTATTATTAATTTAAATAATTATTAAATATAAATAACATAATTAAATTTAAATTTCAAATGATTCATAACTAAAATTGCGGTTTATAGTAACATCAATCGATATTTAAAATTATTTTTATTTTTTTTTTGAAATATTATTAATTCAATATATTTTACAACTGAAAAAGCCATCCCCACACAATAAAAAGTTCGGAAATTGAATTAAATGGCACTACGCCACTGCCTGGGAGCAGGGAAAATCATTACACTCGTGACTTCACAAGAAACAGCGCGAAATTCCCACTAGAATTCCCATATTGGCAGGCCCAGCCAGCAACAACAATGGCGCAGATTGTGATCCTAGAATTTTCCACCTCTCGCTCCTCTCAATCTACACCGTTTATTGTTTGAACCCGTCAACTCATCAATCTTTCAAATGCAAATGATAGTAACAGTTGAAGAAGATAACTACTCCTGGTGGTGGAGGATGGCCAGAATGTGCAGCAAAAAGAGAAGAAAGAAGAAATCGAACCCAACCCAACACACAGCAGTTGGTTTCGTCTCACCACTTCTCTGTAAAGTGATAATCCAGCGTTGACCTACCATTTCAATCCCCTTCCAGATCGTGACTCTAGCGATTCAGCTCCACTTTCATGCTCCTCATCCATCAGTGGTTATGTCTCTGTCATTCTTTGTCTCTCTCCCATATCCCTGCGATCCCTATTCATTGCTTCCGTGGCTCTCTTCGTTTTTCTATGGACTTTAAATTTGGTAAAGTCTCTACGAGGTTTTGGTTCATCCCGCTTTTCTTCCTTTCACATTACGTTATCTGCTTTCTTCTCCATCTTCTGCTCTGTCTTGAACTATGAACTTTCTCATGTTCACACTACTGCTTCTGTAGAAGCTTTCTGTATTGAGATTCTTCCATTTTATACATGCTGTCCTATCATATAGTTGCTGGATTGATATAACAACTTAACTTTCCGGGCGAAATGGCAATAGGGTCGGATTGCATCCAAAAACGGTTTCGCTTGATGCTGATATTTTGTTTTGGCATAGTCCTTGTAATCTCGATTAATGAAGATGCTTCAAATCTTTTGGAGTTCAAGGCATCTCTTGTGGACCCACAAAATTATCTTCACAACTGGAATTCCTCTGATTTTACTCCTTGCAATTGGAAAGGTGTGCATTGTGATGAGTCAAGGGTAACTTCCGTCAATCTTCATCAGCTCAATCTGTCTGGTGCTTTATCTCCTAGCATCTGTAACCTTCCACGGCTAGTTGAGTTGAATGTGTCGAAAAATTTCATTTCCGGTCTTATTCCTGTGGATTTTGTTAACTGTCGTAGTTTAGAGATATTAGACCTTTGCACAAATAGGTTCCATGGAGAACTTCTTATTCCTTTCAGCAAAATCGCCACACTAAGAAAGCTTTACCTCTGTGAAAATTATATGCATGGAGGAGTGCCTAAAGAGATTGGGAATTTAACTTCACTTGAAGAGCTAGTCATTTATACCAACAACTTAACTGGAAGAATTCCTACATCAATCGGTAAGTTGAAGCAGCTTAAGATCATCAGGGCAGGAGTTAATAGCATCTCAGGTCCAATACCGGTGGAAATAAGCCAGTGCGAGAGCTTGCAGATATTAGGATTCTCACAGAATCAGCTAGAAGGGTCCATTCCAAGGGAGCTTCAAAAGCTTCAGAACCTTACTGAGTTAAATCTGTGGCAAAACTATTTATCTGGTGAGATTCCTCCTGAGATTGGAAACCTTAGTAGCCTGCAATCGCTTGCCTTGCATCATAATTCATTTATTGGATCCCTCCCCAAAGAGCTTGGAAAGTTATCAAATTTGCTGAGGTTGTACATATACACTAACCGCTTGAATGGCTCAATTCCAGTGGAGCTAGGGAACTGCACAAATGCTATCGAGATAGACCTGTCTGAAAACCGTTTAAGTGGAAATATTCCCAAAGAGTTGGGTCAGATCTTTGGTCTTAAATTACTTCATCTATTTGAAAACCTCCTGCAGGGAGAGATACCTCAGGAGCTTGGGAAGTTAAAGCTGTTACAGAAGTTGGACCTGTCTATAAATAACTTAGCAGGTACAATTCCTCTAGCGTTTCAAAATCTTACATACATGGTGGATTTGCAGTTATTTGATAATCAACTTCAGGGTAAAATTCCTCCTTATCTTGGATCTAATACCAATCTTACAGTTCTCGATATGTCTACAAATAATCTTGTTGGCATGATACCTTCCCATCTTTGTCGCAATCAGAATTTGCAGTTTCTGAGCCTTGGATCAAACAAGTTGCTTGGCAATATTCCAGATGACCTGAAAATGTGCAAGCCTCTTGTGCAGCTAATGCTGGGAGATAATCGACTCACAGGAAGCTTCCCTGTTGAATTACATGAACTTCATAACCTTTCTGCTCTTGAACTTCACCAGAACCGATTCTCAGGACTAATAGACCATGGGATAGGTCGACTCAAGAATTTAAAGAGGCTCCTCTTATCAGATAATTATTTTGTAGGCTATCTTCCTCCTGAGATTGGGAATTTAACACAGCTTGTCGCATTCAACATTTCCTCTAATTTTCTTAGCGGAAGTATACCTCATGAGTTGGGAAACTGCATCAAACTCCAGAGGCTTGATCTGAGTAGAAATGAGTTCACTGGTGATCTTCCAGATGATATTGGAAAGCTGGTGAATCTGGAGCTGTTGAAACTTTCAGATAATAGACTATCCGGAACAATACCAAGTGCTTTAGGGGACCTTAAACGTCTCACAGATTTGGAACTAGGGGGAAACTCATTTGTTGGGAGCATTCCTTTTCAATTAGGACAATTGGCCGCTCTTCAGATTGCTCTTAACTTGAGTTATAACAAACTTTCTGGTACAATTTCTGACAGCCTTGGGAGCTTGCAAATGTTGGAAAGTCTTTATTTAAATGACAATCAGCTTGTTGGGGAAATCCCTGCTTCAATCGGTGACCTTCCCAGCCTCTTAGTGTGCAATGTTTCCAACAATAAACTGGTAGGGGTCATTCCAGACACACCAGCATTTCGTAAGATGAATTTTACAAATTTTGCTGGAAACAATGGGTTGTGTCGAGTAGGTACAAATTATTGTCATCCATCTCACACTCCAATCTGGACCAGCGATGGTTCATCAAAGCAAAAGATAGTGAGCATTGTTTCTGCGGTGGTGGGATTTGTTTCTCTTATTTTCATAGTCTGTATTTGTTGGGCCATGAAACGCCGTAGCTCTTCTTTTGTCTCAATTGAAGGGCAATCGAAGCCTCATGTCCTAGATAACTATTACTTTCCCAAAGAAGGTTTCACATACCAGGATCTCTTGGAAGCCACAAGCAGTTTTTCAGAAGCGTTAGTTATCGGAAGAGGAGCCTGTGGAACTGTCTACAAGGCTGTTCTGACTGATGGTGAGGTGATAGCTGTCAAAAAGTTGAATTCTCGTGGAGAAGGAGCAAATGTGGACAGAAGTTTCCTTGCAGAAATTTCAACTCTGGGAAAGATCAGGCACAGAAATATTGTGAAGCTGTTTGGATTCTGTTGTCATGAGGATTCAAATATTCTCTTGTATGAATACATGGAAAATGGAAGCCTTGGGGAACAACTTCATTCAGATCCAAACACGTGTATATTGGGTTGGAGTAGTCGCTACAAAATTGCTCTTGGAGCAGCAGAAGGCTTGTGCTATCTTCATTATGATTGTAAACCTCAAATCATCCATCGCGATATAAAGTCGAACAATATATTACTCGATCAAGTGTATCAGGCTCATGTTGGAGACTTTGGCTTGGCTAAGTTGGTGGACTTTTCCTACTCCAAATCCATGTCTGCTGTGGCAGGTTCATATGGCTACATTGCTCCTGGTAAGAATAACTCATTGTCAAATGTTCTATGCTGATTCTAAATTCATTTGTTGCAACAATGAATGTTACCAAAAAGTCTTTATTTGTGATATGCTTAAGAAGATCATGTTTTAATCTGCTGGCTTGTGGCCATAGTGTTTGCTTTGTTTCTTATAGTTGCTTGGATATCTCTTCAGAATATGCTTACACAATGAAGGTGACTGAGAAATGTGACATATATAGCTTCGGGGTTGTTTTGCTGGAACTAGTTACTGGGAGGTCACCTGTTCAACCTTTGGAGCAGGGTGGTGATCTAGTTTCTTGGGTGAGAAGATCAATTCAAGAGTCAGTACCGACAGCCGAATTATTTGACAAAAGATTAAATCTGAGTGCGCAAAAAACAATCGACGAGATGTCTCTTGTTCTCAAAATTGCTCTGTTCTGCACCAGTACATCCCCACTCAATAGGCCAACGATGAAAGAAGTCATAGCTATGTTGATTGATGCTAGAGAGTATGTCAACAATTCTCCATTGACTCCTGCATCTGAATCTCCATTAGATGAAGATGCTTCTTCCAAAGGTTAGAAACCTTATATATTAAGATGCTAGATCAAGACATCTTTGACTGCTATATATTCAGAAAACTAATTATCCCGTGGTGACTTGTGCAGGTGATCTGGAATTGTAACATTTGAGCTCGCACCTGTCGTAGCTCGATTCTTTCGAGGTTAGAAGTAATTATATATATAAAGAACCAAAGCTTTTGCTTTAACTCTACCAGATGTCCCTCCACTCCTTCATAAGATATGCCTTCTGGGAACATTTTCTTTCCCAACATCAATAAACTCAAAATCTGAAATACTTTCTGATGTACAATGAGAACAGATATAAGTTGTTCTCAACTCATAAACGTCATGCTGCCATGATTTGTAAGTTTTATATTTCTTAATTCAACACAGCAAAATGAAATTGCAAGTTCTCTGTACAGTACCTGTTTGTTTTCTGCATCATTAAGCACACATTTCAGTTAACTTAAAAGGGAAAATTTAAAATGAATCCTTTACAATCCTTGTAATGAAGGTGAAGGGAGGAAAAATGTACTCTTTGAAATTAGAATCTATTGCTTCACCATGAGGGCCTTTAATTGCTGAACGGAGAGGATCTAAACAATGACAAGTTTTATGGTTAACAGATCTGTTGTACTAAAGCACACAAAAAAAAAAAGAAAAAGAAAAGAAAAGAAAAGAAGGAAAGGAGGAGAGGGAACACCACCTGTGGGGATTACTATAATAATAATAAAAAAGCTTTTATTCTAGACTTCTATGAGCGATAGCCAAAATAATAATTATACACACGACCAGTTTAAAGATAAATAAAAAATTTGTTAAAAAAATGGAAAATTTCATATAAAAACAGTTGAATTATCTAAATTCTAATTTGAGCAATTGAACTTAACAAATTATATAAGGTTATGTGTTTTAATTAGGAATTTAAAATTTTGGTCAAATTACGTTTATATCCCTTAGTTTTATTGAAAAGGATATATATAATGAATTTATATGTACTTCAATATTCCACAAGTATTTTTATATGAGATTTTTCCCTTTAGTAAAATAATAATAATGGATTATATTCAAAATATATACAATATACTTGAGTCATAACATTTTGAATAAAAATAAAAATGTGAAAATATGATGATAAATCTTCACATAGATTGATTCTTACAATAGGTTCCAATTTTTCTAATAAATTTTTTAATATAGTTGAATATTGTATATAACAAGAATGTTGCCTATATGATTAATGTTTAGAAATAAGTATGAGAATAAGAAAGAAGGAAGTCTTACCGTATTTTTTTATAGAATTAATTGATAGAGCAAATAATAGAAATATGTTTTCAAGTTTTTTATTTTAATAATTGTGGGATATAGATATAATTTGGTTGAAATTTTAAATCCTTAATTAGGACATATAACCTGATATATAATTTATTAAATTCAGTTACTTAAATTAAAATTTAAGTAATTTAACCGTTTTTATATATATTTTTCTTAAAAAAATAAAGATAAGTAAAAAATTACATAGAAACTGGGAATAAACAATGTTGCGCATGGGATATAGTTTATTTTAACCTTAAATATAATATCTCAATTATTTTTGTCTTTCTTATTTTGTATTTTTTAAAGAAATTATATTTATTCATTTTATATATTTTCTTTCATATTTACTATTCTCTTTTTTTCGATACTATTTAATGAAAAATGATAAAAATTTAATAACTTAATTAAATAATAATGATATTAAGTACTAACAATGGTATTAAGTAATAATTTTCTTTTTTTAAATACTAATAGGAGACGTGTAGGAATGTGATAACTCCGTAAATATATTAAATTAGATGATGCTATTATTGTGAGAGCAAGAAATCAGCCGAGGATTCTGGGGAGGGGCAAGACTTTTTGGAATTTGTCATTGTTGGGCCCAAGCCTGGGATGTATGTATGAATGTATCACTAAACTTATTTATTACGCCTGTCGAACTACCCCAGCCATTCACCCGTTTCCTCATCCTTATCCATTTGCCGTTCCAATTCGCGGTGCTCTCTCTCACTGTGATACTTCAAGCGTTCGAGCGAAACAATGGCGGGAGAGGTAGTTCTGTTGGACACATGGGCGAGCATGTTTGGAATGAGGGTTAGGATCGCACTGGCTGAGAAGGGTGTGGAGTATGAGTACAAGGAAGAGAATCTGAGGAACAAGAGCCCTCTGCTGCTGCAAATGAATCCCATTCACAAGAAAATCCCTGTTCTAATCCACAATGGCAAACCCATCTGCGAATCCGCCATTATTGTGCAGTACATCGACGAGGTGTGGAAGGACAAATCTCCGATTTTGCCTTCGGATCCATACGAGCGAGCTCAAGCCAGATTCTGGGTTGATTTCATTGACATAAAGGTAGATTCTTTGAGCTCATTTTCTTGGATTGTTCTACTTACTGTTTACATCGGTATCAAAATCTCTTCCATTTGAAGAGGAAATCTATGTTTCATCTCTATATCTCTTGAGATCTGTGAATAAAAAGAATTGGGATTGATGGGGATGCATGCAGGTGTATGATACATGGAGGAGAATGTGGCTTTCAAAAGGAGAAGAGCACGAGACAGCAAAGAAGGATCTGCTAGACATATTCAAGCTTCTAGAAGGGACACTTGGGGACAAGCCCTTTTATGGGGGTGACTCTTTTGGGTTTCTTGATGTTGGTTTGATCCCATTTTCTAGCTGGTTTTACACCTTTGAGACTTATGGACACTTCAAGATGGAAGCAGAGTGCCCTAAACTCATGGCTTGGGTCAAGAGGTGTGTTCAGAGCAAGGAGTGTGTGTCCAAGACTCTTCCTGATGAGAAGAAGATACATGAATATATCTTGGCCTTAGAGAAGACCATCACTGGAACTTAATTGAATATTAAAAAAAAGCACTTTCTGAATGGCCTAATGTGATAAGTTGGCCATGGATCATCAAGTTTATGACTGTTCTGGTTTGTTAAATAGTAGTGTGTCTGTTGCTTGCTTGATTGCTATGGTTGAGGTTGAGAGTTTGGTGGCCACTTGATTGTGTCTGCCAGATTATAGGGGGATCAAATTATGTTGATGTTTGTGTAAGGTATGAACTCAGTGAAGTAAATAAAAACCCCTTTCTACCATTTACTCTTTTATGGCTATATATGCGCAAACAATATACTACTTCGATCCTATTCCAGTTGCCCTTTTTTTCCAGAAGCTACAGAAATAAAATAAATTATATTGTATATTAATTTATAAATAAAACAAAATAGTTCTAAAAAATATAATAAATTTTAATACTGTAATTCTTCTCTAAAAAAAATTAATTAGAACTTAGGATACAAGTTAGATGGGGATCTCAGAAACGATTTCTGATCTTCCCTGCAATATTTATGCACAATAGCGATTCTGATGTAAGTCCCTAGTGATGTTTTTGTTTAATATTTCATTCTATAACCTCTTAAAGTGAAAACTTTGGATTCCCCGTTTGAAGTTATGAATCCAAAGTGATTTGAAGGAGCCAAGTGTTGGGTTTGGTGAAGGGGAGACCCAAGTCCTAAGCCTTCTAGAAGACTGTATAGTCAAAAGATATGGGAATGAGGGTCCTGTCCGTCCTCCTTTTGCCGTCCTTAAGTTGGACTTCATTAATCACTGATGAATTAAAAATTGGATTGGGCCGGCTGGCCCAATAAAAAAAATCAGTGAATTGGACTCTGGTCTGATCCAGTTTGATAGTTAAACTGGAGATTGAGTCGACTTGTGCAAACCGCCGAGTGTCAACACCATACATTTAATTTAAAAAAAAGGGTGAAGGGCCCCAAAGGCAAAATTGATCATTTACCTTCTACTCTATTGTCTTTCCTTACCTTGTCAACCAAATCGCCCGCCTCGTACTTCTCTCATTGTCCCTCTCTCTTCCTCTCTTCTCTATTAGCTCTACCATTTGCCTCATTCCACATCTTCTGGAGTTCTAGCCTCTTGGGTTTTTTTTTTCTGGCACTGGAGCAAGAACGACACGACAAAAGTGTCTCCCTCTATATTCCTTCTCTTCTTCTAATCTTCTTTTAATCTTCTTCTCCTTTCTTCATAGTCGGACAGGAAGAGACTTAGAGCACGGTAAATGATCATTTTTTTAGGGTAAAGGGGCAAAATTGTCTTGGAAGTATTGCCACAGGGGCAATTTTGCCCTGAAAGTTTCAAGTTGAGCAATTTTGCCCCTGCCGTTGTTGACCAAAATATGTTGAGCTGACAATCCACAAGTCACCCATTTTATTTTTGTTCAGGTGAAAATTTGTCCTAAAAGTTTTAAATCTATTAATTTTAGCCATTAGTTGATCAAATATGTTGAATTGGAAGTCCATATGTTATCCAATTTATTTTTTTAAGCTGAAAATTTGTCTTAAAAGTCTATCTATTATCTAATTTATCTTTTTTAAAAGTTCTGGTATAAATTTTCACTTTAGCAAAAATATAATGGATGATCAGTGGACTGCCAGCTCAACTAACGGTCAACTGATGGTCAACTAATGGCAGGGGAAAAATTACCCTACTTTTGAAACTTCCAGGGCAAAATTGCTCCACTTGAAACTTTCAGGGCAAAATTGCCCCTGGGGCAATACTTCTAAGACAATTTTGCCCCTTTACCTTAAAAAAAAATTGATCATTTACCGTGCTCTAAGTCTCTTCCTGTCCGACTATGAAGAAAGGAGAATAAGATTAAAAGAAGATTAGAAGAAGAGAAGGAATATAGAGGGAGAGACCTTTGTCGTGTCGTTCTTGCTCCAGTGCCAGAAAAAAAAACCATAAGGCTAGAACTCCGGAAGATGTGGAATGAGGCAAATGGTAGAGCTGATAGAGAAGAGAGAAAGAGAGAGGGACAATGAGAGAAGTATGAGGCGGGCGATTTGGTTGACAAGGTAAGGAAAGACAATAGAGTAGAATTTTGAAGTAAGTTTCGCCCATTTCAGTTTTCAGAGAATGCGCCAAATGAGGAAGATGTTCCTTAATCTTGTTGGGTGAAGATGACAAATCATTTAATAATTGATGGAGTAAGTGGTTTTGATTCGTAAGTGGTTCTCGTGATGCGCATAAGGAGTGAGAGAAGTCAAAATAATCTTTGAATTCAGGTGGGAGAGAGGAGTTGTTCAATAAAAATAAATAAAATATTTTAAAAAAGTGAGCAAAGGATTATCTATACTAATTTCCCATGGGCTGATTTACTTGATTATTAATATGTCGAATATGATAGGTAATTAATAGGTTTAAGAATCATAACATAATTATAGGCATCATAACTAACACTAATACATTTTAAGTAATTTTATTAAGATATTCATTTGATTTATAAAAGCTTAAAAGATATATTATCATTTAAAACCTTTTGTTGTTTTATGTTTCTGTAATATGATTATTAGGTGGAAACATCATGAATGGCTTGTGATAGTTATATTTTAAACATTGATATATATTGCATTTTATATTTTCAGAACTTTAATGTATTTTGATAGTAATTAACTAGCTTTGGTTATTTTGATGCTAATTATTAATTATGAATTATTATTAATCTTGCTATTTTATTATTATCAATTAAATTATAATATTTTAATATGGCCGGTTTAACCCCGGTTCAACCCTTTAAACCCTAAACCTATGCTGTGACAGATTTATTACTTGGTCTGATTTTTTTTTACCTTGTTAATCACGTAGAAGGTAAAATTAGATAAAGACGGTATTGTTTTTTTTTTTTTCTTGGTCACCTACTGGTGACTTGTTCCTTTACTAACAT
>JBAGKO010000008.1:28923936-28934375 GCA_037177275.1 Acacia concinna
AAATTCTTTTAATCACCATGTCCCTCACATTCATATAGATAAAGGCTTCTACATTGTATCTAATATTGTTGAATATCATTTCTTTATACTTAAGTTAATTTTCAAGATTGCCAGACATTTAAATTCAAATACTATTAATAATTAAATAATATATTGAAATATTATTTCTCCTTGTGTTTTCGTATTCCCTATGTATAAACAATATCTTGATTTTATTTATATATTTCTAATCAAAGGCTATATAAAAAGGTAGGAGTGAGAGAGAACAATAATATAGTAATGCTGCAGAATTCTATCAGCGTACCTTCTCCTCTTTCACATACAAATTAGATAAAGTGTTACGCACATTTCTGTAATTCGTTCCTTCCTTCAACCGGTTGCAAATCATAACACTATGTCCAAGATAAGAAAACCTCCAACCCTTTCGGACCAAATTATTCAGATCACGAATAATTTATTCTAGTGAAAGATTAAAGAAGAAGGCAAAGAATATAATTAAAACTTATCTTATTGCAATATCTCTTAAGATTGTTGGTGTCAGCCACTTCACCGTACTAATTCTTGACAACAACACCTGTAAAAATACAATCAACAAACAGTTCAAGTCGCGCCTAAAGACACTATCCTTATGAGATATTCCGCAACCCCCTAGTAAGTTAGAAAGCGGCACTTCTCAGGATAAAACGAACTCTTCCGACATAAAGTAGGGTGTCAGAACTATAAGAAGATAAATGTGGAACTCAGAAGAAAGGGAAAGGAGAGGAGCTCAGAGTAGAGCTAACCTCAGAACCCTTTCACCTTCCTCCTCACATTGCCTTTTATAGGCAAAAATCCATATGACCGTTAAGCAGTAATAATGACTATTAACGATAGTTTAATGATAATTAAAATGACAGTTACAAAATTTAAATTAATTATAATTAAATGTAATAAAACCTTTTAATTGTCATTAAAACTGTTAATTAAAATTCCAACGGTCGTTTCTAATGGTCAGTTCAAGGACTCCTCTCATCAGCATTTTACTAACTCAAGCTTATATCTAATGGTATACTAGAGTATTCCCAGTTTTGAGTTATATGAGATTTCTTCTTTTGACACATTTATACACAATAACTACAACAGCACATAGGTGTTTTCAAAGCTAATTAAAAGGACGTTTAGAATGCCAAAAGGGTTCTTCTAATAACGTGGATAGCGTTTTAAAAGTCCTCAAAGTTCAGGTTATGTGTTCTTCCTATCTTTGATGGAAGAATTTGTTCTGCTCGTAGTTATACACACGAATTCGCCGTTGTCTAATATCATTTCTGGAATATAGGCAGCGTGATGATGAAATTCATAACACAATAACATTATAATAAAATCCACGTAAATGACGATTACGATAGAATTACAGTACTAATGCAAAATACATAATTCCATAGCCCAAAAAAAAAAAAAAAACTCTAACAGAAGAGTTTTTTCCAGGTCTTTTTTCTTTATCAGGTTAAAAAAATTATTATTTCTTAGTCGTATTCCAAGTTGCTACTTAATCTTTCAAGTCACCATTCGTGTCACCACGATTGGCCAATACATTTTTATCTAATGGTCAAGTTTTGCTTTTAATAGAATATGTAACTTTTGCATCTATTTATGAAACTCTTACCTACTTTTACCCCCTAAAAAGTATTTACTTTTTAATTTTCTTCCTTGTCTGTATCAGACTACGAAAGGTGATTATTTCACTTTCTGGTTCAAGTTTGAATGAGTCTAAGATTGAATACTGCTCGCTCATTGCATGCGAGTATATATAAATGAAATGATAAAATTAGATGAAAATTATTTAAATAATGAGTATTTCATTTATAGTTTTAAAAAATAGGGAAAAAAATGTAAATCATGCTGACATTATTAAAACTATATATTTCATCTCTTTTTTTATGCGCCCTTTTTATTGGATTATACCAAACACCACCTTAATAAATTACTAACTATAAAATATATGGACTTCGATCTACAGCGTAATCGTTTCGTTTTAATTGATCGACTCTATCATATTACTGAAATAATTTGTGGAGTAAATTGCATGGAAAGAGAGAAGAGGGTCGTAGTGTCCTGCATTATTTTCTTCACTGTCTGCATCAGTGGAAATATAGGCTTCAGCAGGAGAATATTCTTTCAGGTTCCATACAATGTTTCCCATACAGACAGTGAAAGGTGCACAGTTCAGTCAAAGTTTATTATTACACGTCTCGAAATTCAAATTTGCTTGTCAAGATATTTAATGTCCACTGTTTGCTCTGTTTGGATGTTAGCTTTTGACTTAATTAACATCGCATTAAAAGTTTAAGTAATTTATTATAATGAGTGTTTGGATTGAGATGATAGACTAGAGTTATTGATGTCAAAATTAGTATGAAAAGTGAAAGCCAATTCTTTGAGCAGTTAGCTGATGTCTTCACTGAACCCCTAGATCCTCATCCATTTCATGTTCTTATATCTAAGCTTGACATGCTTGACATTTATGCCACAGCTTGTGGGGGGTAACAGAGGCAATTACTTAGATATTAGATCTTTCTAGATAAATTTTATTATGTATAGTTTTGCTGATTACCACATGTAAATATTTTCAGTTATATTGTTGTAACCAATTTTGTACATTCATGATGAGTTGTTACAGGTAAACCAAAGTATATATAAAAAACAAATGTATACTGAAATGATGAATTAATGAAATCAGAATTATTTTTCTTCTATTGCGTATTAAAGTGCATGAGACATGGAAGAGAACGTGTTTTTCCAAAAGGAGAAGGGCATGAAAGAGAGCAAAGAAGGAGCTGCTAGCTATATTTAACCTTCTAGGAGGGACACAATATTAATAGCTATTCTGGTATGAATCGCTTATGATGTTTTTTTTCTAACATCTCATCAGAATATTTCTTCAAGTGAACTTTGGATTCATTACTGTATTTTGTTTCAAACTAAGTCTTCATTAAAGAATCCAAAGTAATTTGGAGGAGCATATTTTGGAAAGGACCTATTCTCGTGTTCATTTTCTCAGGTTCTTCTTTCTTTAATAGAAAACACATGGCACTGGCACAGAGGTGTTCTCGGAGATAATTAAAAGGATGTTTAGAATGCCAAAAGGGTTCTTCTAATAAGGTGGATAGCGTTTTAGAAGTCCTCAAGTTCAGGTTATGTGTTCTTCCTATATTTGATGGAAGAATTTGTTCTGCTCGTAGTATACACACGAATTCGTCATTGGCTAATATCATTTCTGAATATAGGCAGTGTGATGATGAAATTCTTAACACAATAACATTATAATAAAATCCATGTGAATGACGATTACAGTAGAATTACAGTCCCAATGCAAAATAAATAATTCGATATCTTTTAAAAAACTCTAACAGAAGAGTTTTTTCCAGGTCTTTTTTCTTAATCAAGTTAAAAAAATTATTATTTCTTAGTAGTATTCCAAGTTGCTATTTAATCTTCCAAGTAACCATTCATGTCACCACTGTTTGTCAATAAATTTTTAGTTAACAGTCAAAGTTTTGCTTTTAACAGAATATGTAATTTTTGCACCATATGAAGCTCTAACTAACTTTTGCCCTTAAAAAAGTATTTGATGTTGGACCCATTTTGGGAATAATCACACATATATATATTTTTTCCTTTAACCATAATTGAAATGACGATGGATAACGAAAATTACAAGAAGTTGGTTCCTCTACTTCACCCCTTTAATTTTCTTCTCGCTCTGTATCAGATTACGAAAGGTGATTATTTCACTTCCTAGCTCAAGTTTGAATGAGTCTAAGATTTAATACTTCTCGCTCATTGTATCCCCACTATGAGCGTATGCTAAATGTAATGATAAAATTAGATGAAAATTATTTAAATAATGAGTATTTCATTTCTAGCTTCAATAAATAGCAAAAAAGTGCAAATAATGCTGACATTATTAAAACTATTTCATCCTTTTTTATGCGCCCTTTTTATTGGATTATACCAAACACCTCCTTAATAAATTACTAAGTATAAAATATATGGACTCCGATCTACAGCGTAATCGTTTCTTTTTAATTGATCGACTCTATCATATTACTGAAATAATTAGTACAAGGAATTTCAGGGAATGAGAGAAGAGGGTCGTAGCTGGTGTCCTACATTATTTTTCTTCACTGTCTGCATCAGTGGAAATAAAGGCTTCAGGAGGAGAACATGCTTTCAAGTTTTATACAATGTTTCCTATACAGACAGTGAAATTAAAGGAGCACAGTTCAGTCAAAAGTTTATTATTACATGTCTCGAAATACAAATTTGCTTGTCAAGATATTTAATGTCTATTTTTTTTTCTTTATAGGCTTTGTATTAATCAAAGAGCACACTATGGAGTTTGATTCTTTTAATATTCTTCATTGTGTGGGGCTACAAATTTGGGATTAATACAAAAGTCAGTCTTTCCCTCCGACTAAATATTACGGGCGTGGGTTGTCTCCATTGCTATTTGATCCTTTGCCTCTCTTTTTCTTAATGCGATGTTGTTTTGTGTCGAATGTGATAAGCTTGAAGGCCATCTTCTTCTTACTTCTATGTCACGTTCTAGAATTTTTTAGAGATTTCTTATACAAAATAGAATTTACTTGATGTATGTAGATTAGTATGGATAGTTCTAGAGATGTCTAGAACAATATAGAATTGTGTAGAGAGTTCTAGAGATGACTAAAACATTATAGAATAGTATGGAGAATTCTAGAGAACTTTAAGACTTAGGGGAAGTCCATAGAGTTGTGTGGAGAGTTCCAGAATACTCTGGAACGTAGGAGAGTCTCTAAGAGAAGTGTGAAAACTTATAGAACTCTCTGGAGATTCGATCTCAACCATCCATCTAAGGACACGTGGCGCAATCTCACAACCTCATGGGGAAGGTTGAGAAGTATAAATAGGGGGTGCCATTTGCATTCTAGGCATCCAAGAGAGGGGTCAAAGCATTTAAGAAGGATCCAAGAGGGATCAAGGCATCCAAGAGGGATCCAAGAGTTGGATTATCTCATTGTAGCTCTCTTGTAATCTCTTCCTTTGTAAAGCTTTCGTGTTCAATACAAAATTCTTCCTTTACATATTCTTGAGTTTTCTAATACTCTTTCATGAGTATTCGAGTGTGAGAGGTTGACTTAGCTAGATCGCGAGGGGCGACAAGCATCTGAGTGCCGCACGGGTGCTTGTAAGAGACAAATCCGTGACATCTAGCCCCAAAAATAAAAAAGTCACCCACCCTCCTCTCAGACTTAAACACGTCACCAGAACAAGGATGACAAAATTAAAACAGGTTGAAAAATATTTAATGTAATGAAATTAAAATAATACTATACATGTCATATTTTTTTTAATTAATTGGGTGTTAAACAGTAAATAATAAAGAGAATAAAAAATACATCTTTATATTTGAGCCAAAAGTGTGAAAAATTGGGAAAATTTTCTTGATTGAAATTTTTATTATTGAGCATTACCTGGTAAATTTTTAGGCCAAAGTGTACTTTTGGTCATTTAATTAGTTTAGATGATATTCCATTTTACTCTCTCAAGAAATTTGGACATTTAGTTGTCCCTTAATTTTTAAAAGTGTGTTTATAGTCTTTTTAAATTAATACAGTTAAATTTACTAATAGAAAATGATGAGTAGTAAATTTAGAATGCTTAGATGTCCAATTTTTTTAAGAGACGACTAAAATGGAACATTCACTAAATTTAAAGAATTAAAAGTATAATTTGACCTTAAAAATTAGCATATAATTCTCAATAATAAAAATTTTCAACCAAGAACTTTTTCCCAATTTCCCACATTTTTGGCTAAAATATAAAGATTTATTTTTTATTCTCTTTATCATTTACTGTTTAACCACCCAGTTATTTAAAAAAATTATGTCATATATAGTATATTTTTAATTTCAATACATAAAATATTTGTCAACCTATTTTTGTCATCTTTATTTTGATAATGTGTTTAAGTATGAGAGGAGAGTGGGTGACTTTTTTATTTCAGGGGCTAGAGGTAAGTAGAAGATGGCATTCAAGCTTATCACATTCCAAGCAAAACAACGTCACATTAAAAAAAAAAAAAAAGGATAGGCAAGGGACTGGAATAGCCATACAGAGAAGCCAGTTCAAAATAGTATAGATGTTTTTAAAGTGAAGGCTAAATTTCATACTAAATATAAAACGTGAGTGACTCTTTTAAAAAGATTGAACAACCTAATTAAATTATTCTAAAGTATTTATATTTTTACTATAATATGATTAACTATCTTATTTATCTTCTTTAACCTCTCTAAAAAAATAAACTGAATCTTATATTTAGGATCGGAGGGAATACAAAATCTTCTTGAACTTGAGTTAGTTGCAAATAACCCCTAACATTTCAAAGTTCAGATTTAAACCCCTGACCTTTTTTTTTATCATTACAAATCTCCTGTTATTATTTTACCATTATCTTTTTAATAGGAAATGTGACATTAGATTAATAGATGACACGTGACAACCTAAATGACATCCTATGTAACTTACTGATTTTATAAAACCCTGTGAACTTTGATTAGTTAAAAATAACACTTGAATTTCAGTCAATTATAAATAACCCTTGAACTTTCAATCACTCGTAGATAACCCCTTAAACTTTACAAATAACACAAGTTTTCTAATACAAATATTGTAGGAATATTTATCATGAAGTGTTTATCTAATTTTTCAGGGATATATAATTAAGCATTGATAGTATAAAAATGTCATTAGCATCATCAACGTTTAAATATTACATTTGTGTTAGAGGATAGTTTTGCCCCTCATTAATCCTTTATTAGTACTCAATTCAACTTATTCATAAGGGTTCAATCACTAAATTACATATACATCATTTAAAAAGTGGTTAAAAATATACTTAAAAATAATAATTGTGTTTGAAATAAGATATTTTCAAGTATGTCCTTATTTATTAGGGCAAAATAGAGTAAACACAAATATCACCAACTCTTTTTTTTTTTTTTTTGGAGTAAATAGGAAACTCCCTAGTCCCCTTTCTATCACCTTTTATAAACTCTAGCATTTTCAACTGGGAACAACTAACTAGTATGGGTTCAAGAAGTAAGGGTGCGTCGTTGTTTAATGAGTTATCTCCTCTCATGGGATTCAAACTTGTGTTCTCATTTTAATTAATGCAATATGAATATATAATTAATGTGGGGTAAAAGTTTTAAAAAAAACTTGTTAAATATTTAGACAATTCTTGTCAGGCTCTTATAAAAAAAGACAGAGATAATTCAAATTTTAAATTCTTATAAAAAAAGATGGGAGGGAATAATATATATTTTCTAAACACAGTTAATCATGTTCAAACCATGAGTCATTTACTAGCATCTTTTGTTAGAGCAATACGTTTAATAAGGTATAGGAACCCAGATGAATAAACTTGGTGGACACCTAAATCTCTTGGAGACGAGAATGAGTTTGGACCTACAGACAAAGCATCTGGGTTGGACTGGGAGGCTATGAAAGCAAATCAATCCACCATATCTCAGTGCTAGCTACTACATCCACATATAACCCTTATTACGTTGAAATCAACTTTGTCTATCTTTCTACCTAATCAACGACCTGCTTCCACCTTTGTTTGTCGTATGGATTTCACTAGTTTGTTTGTTCTTATAAACTAAAATTACCATGAAACATGAACGGTACAAAAAGAAAGCAAAAGCTTCCCAAAAAAAAAAAAGAGAGAGAGATGGATATGTATGCGTTCTCTTATAAAATTTTCACAGCGTTAATGGCATGTTGAATATTCATTCATCCTCAATTAGAGAACTTCAAATCCTACATTCACGTGTTAGATGATCGCAATCATTGACTTTTAATTAATTAAAATAAGAGAAAATAAAGAATGAGCAACGTGGATTTGAAGGAATTTGCAAGAGCATAATAACAAGGGAAAAAAACAAACAACGACACGTGTCATCCAGCTGTTGAGATCTCTCGCCTATAATATGTTCCTTTGTACTTGTTATGCCCAGCACAAAGTGACAGATTCATCAGAGCTTAACAATGGCGAAACAAGAGGATGTAGTGTTATTGGACGAGTGGCTGAGCATGTTTGGGATGAGAGCCAGAATAGCTTTGGCAGAGAAAGGAATCAAATACGAGTACAAGGAAGAAGATCTGGACAACAAGAGCCCTCTGCTTCTGCAAATGAACCCAATTCACAAGAAGATCCCTGTTCTTATTCACGAAGGCAAACCCATCTGTGAATCCCTCATAATAGTCCAATACATCGATGAAGTCTGGAACCGTACAGCTCCTTTACTTCCCTCTGATCATTACCTCAGAGCTCAAGCCTTATTCTGGGCTGATTTTGTCAACAAGAAGGTAATTTCCTAATTGCTCAGCCCTTGTTGATCTAAGTCTCTCTGTTTTAGTCATGGTAATTAAATGCAGGTGGGAGATGTTGGAGGAAGGATATGGGCGGGAAAGAAAGAAGAACGAGAAGAGGCAAAGAAGGAGATGATACAGAGCTTGAAGCAATTGGAAGAAACACTTGGAGACAATACTTTCTTTGGAGGTGAAAGCTTTGGGTTTGTTGATATTTCTCTGATTCCATTCTATGGCTGGTTCTACACTTATGAGGAATTATGCAACTTCAAGGTGGAAGCTCATTGCCCTAAGCTCATTGCCTGGGCTCACAGATGCGTGCAGAGGCAAAGTGTTTCCAAATCTCTTGCTGCTGAGAAGGAGATATACGATTTTGTTGTTGAATTCAGAAACAAGAACCAATTGGAATAAAGAAACACTTGAAAGATACAAAACATGAGCCAAGAATAAACAGAAATAACAAGTGTTTGATACAAACACAGTATTTGAAGTTTGAGTTTCGCTTGGCTGTGTCTGCTGATGAAGCAGTAAAATTGTATTTGAAGTTTGAGTTTCGCTTGGTTGTGTCTGCTAATGAAGCAGTAAAATAAGTTGTTTGTAAGAATGCGTTCTTGATGTTGTTTTACAATGAAAAATATTGTTTGTGTCTTCAACATTTGTTGACTTGTGATGTCGTGTTTATCCCTTCATTTTATAATCTCTTCAAGTGAGAACTTCGGATTCCTTACTGTATTTTGTTTCAAACGAAGTTTGGATTAAGGAATCCAAAGCGACTTGGAGGAGGTGAGTGTTGGGTATAGTGACGTTCCAAAATTTCATAGGTAAAAGACATGGGAATGAATGAAGGGTCCTAAAAGCTAATTAAAATGCAGTTTTAGATTGTCAAGAGGGTTCTTCTGCTTCACAAATTGGTGGATGCGTATGGCTTGGATGTTGGGTGTGAGTGAGAATAGAGAAGGGTGGTACTACTATAACTGATCTGGAGAAATGGTGCATGCATGCATCCGATTTCTGAATACAGCTACTATCATAACGAAATTCATAACAAGCTAAAATTACAATAAAATTCATGCCAATGAACATTACAATACAATTACACTCCCAATACAGAATACAAAATTCCAAAGCTAAAATGAGTAACAAGAGCGGATCATGACAAGAGTTACACTTGAGTTGTTGCAGATAATACCCAAAGCTCACAAGCTCCAACTGATTATGGCAATCCAGTAATAAACAGTTAATTCTTACAGCTGACATATAATTTAGAAATAAACACAAAAGTAATCTTCTATGAATAGATAACAATGGTAATTAAGAAGATATTATCTGTTAGCTGCGGAGCCACCACCTGCGACATCTTGCCACAAGGAGCACTACTTCCACATAGATGGAGTCTAACCGTTTGCTTACGAAATAGAAGTAGGCATGCCTCCATGATCCCAACACTATCCAAAACCCAACAGAAAATCTCACTCCCAAGCTCTCATAGAATCCTTTCATGAAAGGCTCATCTTCATCAGCAACTTGGTTAGATTGTGTTACATTGCCTAATGGGCGCTATTTAGAAGGACAAAGCCTGTCCAGTGGCCTCCCACAAAGGTAAGGATTTCCTTCATAGCCGGAGGGGTCAAAAGATTGCACTTGTATCCCTCTTGGAATTACTCCTGAAAAGTTGTTGTTTGACAAATCCAATGTGCTCAGCAAAAATATTTCAGCAAGACTCAGAAAGTTCTCCATCAAAATAATTTCTCGATAGATCCACAGCTTCTAACGATTTTAGCTTCCAATCTCTGAAATAATTTTCCCATTCAACTTATTTGCTGATAGATTCAAGAATCTCAATTCAATCAATTTCCCAATTCCAACTGGCATTTCCCCTGTTAGTTGACTGTGAGAGAGATCAATATTTATAAGTCCATAACGATCATTGTACACCAATTCTCTTCCTTTCCACACCATAGGCAAGTACAAATAAAAACATCTACCTGCTCCCCTCTTTCCTTTGTAGATATAGATCCAATTGAAATAACGTCTATCATGTT
>JBAGKO010000008.1:28966604-28980770 GCA_037177275.1 Acacia concinna
ATATATAATATTCACTAATATTTATGTCCCTTTTAGTCATTTGCCACAATAAGTTACTTTTTAACATATCAACCAAATACATTTTATTTTTAAATAAGTAACTTATAAATCATTTATTCTACCTTCAATCCAAACATACATAATCTAATTTATCCATAAATTCAATTATAAATAAGTTTGTTATCTCACCGTTGTTCCAAACACACTCTCGAGATCTTTTCTATCTTTTGCAAGTGTTATATAGAAAAGGCCGTTTTTGAAAGGACATTTTAACCTTTTGCCTTATGGCGAAGGACACGCTGCCTTGTACTTTATAGTTACAGACTTATAGCCCCACACGTACGTACGGGACCGACCATTGAAACCCACTTGCTTCAAAATCTCAGCAACGTTGCGCCACAATTTTACCAATCCTCATCCCTATAAATGAACCAACCTCATACCTCTCTTCTCGCATTCATTCATCTATTTTTCTTTAAAGGGGAGATTGCTCTGCTTTCTTCTCTGTAAGAAAAGAATGGGCAAGTTCAAGCCTGAGAGGGTGGTGGTCACTGAGGTTGCTCCTCCTAGGTTCATCTCCGTGGCTCGTCGCAGGATGAAGAAGGTACTCGCCACCATTGTTGAGGAAGACAAGGATTTTACTACTCACTTGTGCTTCTGTCCCTCCACTTGCGGTGGCCCTCAGGGACAAGTATTCTCCCATACCTCCTAGAATTTTTTCTGTGTCTTGAGTTTTTTGCAGTGAGAAAAATAAAGGAGACATGGTTTGTTTTGCTGATCCGTGTCTCGGATAATTGATTCAAATAGATTAGACAGTGGACTGGCATCACTTGGGTTTTTTTGACTCGTGTTGTTTCTCTCATTCGACTACCGTTCTTTCATTGATATTCTTGTTTATGTCTCTGAGAGTACTTCGTTGGGAGTTTCATGATTGTTTGGCTCTTCTTAAGAGTTTTTTTTTTGATTTAGTAAGAGCATATGATGGGAATCCAGGTTCATGTGCACTGTTTCAAAATAAGCAAATGCAATAATTCCTTCTTCTTCTTTTTTTGGTTCCCGGCAGAATCTTTTATTGTCATCACTTCAAAGACTCAGTTACATTAACTACACCAAGCAAGAACATCCACTATCACGTCACATTGCTTTTATTGTCAAAACAAGATGAGACTCAGACATACATAATAGGTAAAAAAGACACACAAGCAAGATGCACATTCAACACCAGAATCATCTAGAGACCTCACAACATTTATAAGTACATAAGATTTCAGTGTTGTTGCTGAAGCTGAGGTTGAAGCTTCTTCTTGAGGTCCAAGAGGAAGTCATAAACTTTGTACTGGTCAGGCACAGATTTAGCCACACTCTCCCTCTGCATGCACCTCTTGGCCCAAGCCACCAGGTGGGGAAACTCGTCGGCGATGCTGAACTTTCCGGTGGTTTCAAGCGTGAAGAACCAGCTGTAAAAGGGAATCAGAGCCACATCCACCAAACCAAACATCTCACAACCGAAGAAAGGCTTGTTCCCTAACTCTGCTTCCAACAGCTTGAAGCACTCTCTCAGTTCACTTTTGGCTCTTTCTTGTACCTCCCCTGTAGTTCCCCACACCAATCTCCCAGTCGAATATATCTGCAATTTCAACAATTCACAACCATAAATGAATTTAAAGTGTTCAAACCGGTTAGGGTTTAGTGGGAACCAACATGATTATTAGTTAGACGAACCTTCTTGTCGATGTAATCAGCCCAGAATCTGGCATTGGCTCGCTGGTAAGGGTCAGAGGGAAGCAACTTATGGGTTTGATTCCAAACCTCGTCGATGTATTGAAGAATGATGAGAGATTCAGAGATGGGTTTGCCGTTATGAATGAGAACTGGGATTTGTTTATGAACAGGGTTCATCTTCAAAAGCAGAGGGCTCTTGTTGCTCAAGTCTTCTTCTCTTCCTTCGTACTCGATTCCCTTCTCTGCCAGAGCGATTCGGACCCTTATCCCAAATGGGCTGGGCCAGAAATCCAGGAGAATCACTTCGTCCGCCATTTTTGAACCTCAATCTCGAGAGCTTAAGACACAATCTACACAGAATCTATTATCTTGAGGGGATGTTATAAGAAGAGATAGCTATGGAGACATATATAAGAATGTGAAGAGGCGGCAAGAGAAGGGGTATAGAATTCGGACTTGGCTTCTCCGCAAGGTATTAAAAACGAAAGGAATAATTAAATTGGTTGAGATATTGGCTTAAAAGTCTGTGGTCAGATTGAATAATTAATTTAGGGTTAATTTATAAGAAAGTTAAGATTTTAAATTTATTAATATAAAATTTTTAAGGAAATGGAATTTTTTCAATAAAAATTGGCAAACTGATTTACCACCAGTCTGATCTGAGTTATCCTGATTTGACTGTTTTAGACCTGGTCGACCGAGTCAGACTAATCTGATTCAATACTAAAAACAGTAAATTAGACTGAATATAAGACCAATTCACTAGTTTTTTATTTGAACCGGCCGATTCAATCCAGTTTTCAATACACTATATCTCCTTGCTAAGGACCCTCCTTAGCAGAGAGAAAAAGATACATGCATGTGAGAGAAAAAAAATTGAGGGGACCCCATCCGTTCAATTTTTTTTTTCAGATGAAATAAGTCTTTCTCTCTCTGCTAAAGAGGTTTTTGACAGGATGAGAAGCCAAGTCCATAGAATTCTAGGAGGTTCTGGCTGATGCTCATTCATCGGTTCGATTGTCATATTATTTCGTCAAGATGAGATCCAGAACCGAAGGGACAAGAACATCTTTTCCTTTGCCACGCTGCTACGTACTGTTTTGTTTTTCTTTTCTTTTTTTCGGTAAAAGAAGATGTAATTAAATGATCAAGTGTAGTGAACAACCTGAGCATATAGGCATGCATGGTTATTTTTCCAAGCAAGAAGTGATACTAGCCGATTTGTAACCCCACCAGTGCTCTGCCCACCATTTCTAATAGAGTTCATAACCAGAACAGGTACCAGGAGCCTGTGACTGTTTGAATTGCCTTTGAACTGAATGCAATGTAACCACAACATGGAAAAGATTATGCAAACAACTAAACAAAAACAAACAAAAAAAACAATGAGGCACAAAAATCGGTTACTATCTCATCAATTCTCACAATGATGGGAAAGCAAGAAAAAAAATATATTAGCTCCATTTCTAAATATATGAGCTAGACAAGGCATTCTCTTTGTTCGTAAATATAATATCTTATTTATAATTTTATGTCCAAAATATCCATATTTACACATATTAAGAGGGTCCTTACTCATCAACCAAGGGGTATTTCAAATACACAATGAACACAACATTTTTGAAGACATTCAAACTCTTAGAACAGAACTTGATAATGAATCAAAAAAGTGAATACAAAAACACGTATAAATAACTAATTTAAGTAATTTTTTTAATATCCACAAATAAATTCTCTATATCTTATATTAATGACTAAAGGTAATAACCATTAACATAATAAGACATCCAAGCTTTTCAATCACCAATTCTTTCCTAAATAATCAGCACCACCACATCATTCAAGGGAAGAAAACAAAAAATCTCCCCCACATCAAGCCATTCAATCAAACATACACACAAAACTTAAGCAAAGGGATGAGTACAAAGATACTCCCTCCAGTTCTAATTATAAAGGCTCGTTGATTTTTTTTAGAAAATTTTAAAAAAATATTAAGAAAGCTAATTACATTACTTAATAATATTATATATTATGTTTTATTACATTATATATTAGTTTATAAGTCAAACAATATAATTTAAAGAAAAATGATAAATTTTAATATTTTAAAGTAATGTAATTAGCTTTCTTAAGATTTTCTTATAATTATCTTAAAAAGTCAATAGGCCCTTATAATTAAGACCGAAAGAATATATTATGACAAACACAATCCAATAATAACAAAAACAAGTGAATACATAACTTAGAAAGAAGAAATATGCTAATATATTAGCGTAAAAAGGTAATCGAAGATTGCAGTGGCTTCAGAGAGCAGTTAGGGGAGAACAACGACCTTTTGAGTTTTGACAGTGTAGTTGATCTAGCCGCGGAGTCGAGAAACCGAGAAAGAGAGAGAGAGACCGGCTAATGGAGTAATGGAGTAATGGGTGGAGTGAGGAGAGAGAAGGGGGAGCGGGGTTACCGGCTAATTGGCACTGCAAAACTAAGGATTAGGGCCTCTTTGTTTTTAATTTTAAAACTTAAATTTACGTAAATTGAGACAAAACTTCTCTCAAAACTTATTTTAGAATTTATAAAAATTATTATTAAAAGCTAATACAAACGGACACAAGGTCTAAAAAGTCTCATATTGCAATTATTGTTAATATGACAAATTCCCAATACGTCCCTGCCTCTTCGCATCATTTTTCATTTTGGGCTAAGAGAATTTAACCGTGGGTTAATGGGCTGAAGCCTAACAAGATCAACATACTCCCTCCGATCTTAAATATAAGATCTATTTTTGTAACACAAAAATGGAAGTACAAATTTATGATATAATTCGAATAAAATTATTTAAATATTAATATATGGTATAATTCAAACAAACATTTTTTATTGAAAACTTGTTTCAAATCAAAAGCAATAAGCAATATAAAACATTATTTAACCACTTAATAATAATTTCCAAATTATCAAAATTAAAACAATACTATAATGATGTTTAAATAAAGATTTTTCAAATAAAATGCAAAATAACAAGATAAGCCGATTTTTCAGAATAAATTTAAAAGACTACTGAATCATCATCAAATTTTCAACATGATGCCATATCTTTTAATATCAAAGTCCAAAAGAATTTTTTTAAAAAATAAAAAAACAAGACAGCAGATTTTTCAAATTTACTTTAAAATATTAGTTAACCACAAAGTAATTTAAAAACGGATTAAAGTATCGCTTAAAAAAAAAAAAAGATGCTTTACCTTCCTAGTAGTTCATTTATAGCAGTCACCAAAAACTGCAGCAATTCATCAACTTAATAGCGGTTATATGCCAAACTACAATGAATTCGTATAGGGTTGATTGACCCTAAAAGGTTGTAGAGGTAAAAGTATCTACTATAAACTTGGCGCCAACTGGCTATAACCTGAAGCCAAATTTGTAGGGGCAGTTTGTAGCGACTAAGGGCCTGTTTGCGATGATCGTTGCTGAGTGGTCAGTAGTTTTGCTGAAAAAAAAAAAACTCCTTCTCTGAATTTAGCTGTTTGGTATAAGCTTGTTAAAATAAGTTACTTATTCAGATAAGTAGCTTATTTTGATAAGTTAAAAAAAGTAGCTTCTTAAAAGAAGTCACTTTTTTTTATCTCTTATAAGTCATTTTTTTTATTCCAAATCCAAATACAAGTAACTTCTTCTACTCCTAATAAGTCACTTTTTCCACCTCCAATTCAAACACAATTAACTTATAATAAGTTACTTATTTTTAAAAGTTCTTTACCATAAGCTCCTTATAAAAATAAATCATTTTTCATAAGTCATAGCCTAAGAGCCTGTTTGACCAGGGCAGTGAGAGGCGTTGAGGAAAAAAAAGACTACTTATAGGATATTGTGTATTTGGCATGGACTTATCAAAATAAGTTACTTATTGCAATAAGTAGCTTATTTTGATAAGTCAAAAAAAGTAATTTCTCAAAAGAAGTTATTTTTTCTCTCTCATAAGTTACTTTTTTTACTCCCAATACAAACACAAGTAACTTCTTCTACTTCCAATAAGTCACTTTTTTTACCTCCAATCCAAACACAATTGATTTCTAATAAGTTACTTATTTTTATAACTTACTTATCAAAAGCAACATAAAGCAAATAAGTTACTTTTCATAAGTCACAGCCAAACGAATTCAAAACACTACAATAGCAGCAAAAAATGTAAGGTCAGCACAGGTTCGATCAGTTTGGCCTAAATCGCTACAAGCTGTGAATGATAAAGGTTAGTGTTTGTAGCGATTTGGGTAGATGGTGAGAGTAGCAGTTTCTGTAGCAATTATTGTCAGAACCACTACAAATTCAACACCTATATATACCACGCTACCGCTCGTGAACAAATATTTTATTCCGGTAACAAACACTACTATCATAGTGATACAGGTTAATAACATACAGAATGTGATGAAATTTTGTAGACTGCTCCTACAGATCAAAATGCACTACATTGGACAATGAACAAAATTGTAGAAGATTGAAAATAAAATAAATCTTACAACATGAATTCTATCAGTTTGAAATAGAAGCAGTCGTCTCTTTCAGAGGCTGTTCTTTAGATAAAGCTTCCCAATTAATTTGCCGAAGCATTTTAAATCTTTCACCCAGAGTAATGAATCCGACCTTTGGATCCACAATACCAGCTAATCCAGCTTTATGGAGTAATATTATGCTAGCCCCCATATCAGGTCCATGAAGTTTACCAGTCAACAAGAGTCGGAGTGGCATGAAAAGAGATTTTCCCTGAAAATTGAACAAGAGCATAATCTCATTTAGATTTTCCCCAAAAATAAACAAATGAGGGGCATTGGATAATAGGTTTATAGATATATATATATATATATATAAATATTTTTTTTTTATTTGATCAAGGGTATCCCCAAGCCACTCTGAACTTAGGACTAATCCCTTTCAAAGCTTATAAGGCAAAGGGTTTTTAGCTCTTCTAATAAGTGTGTTTTTTGAGATTCAAACTTATGTCATCTTTCTTTCTTATGAAACTTCACTAAAATAACTTTTAAGTGATACATGCGGATATCTAATTTAGCTCACCTTGCGTTTAAGTGATTTACCAAAGCCTTTCACCCACTTCTGCCAGCCAGCATGACCTTCCTCTAGTGCGGCCATGATTTCACCACTATCATAGGCAGCCAATAGGCTGGCAGAAAATTCAGAAAGCTTATCTTCTAAGATAGACTTAACTTCATCACTGCAAAAGACATGTAAAACATCATGTAAGATTAACTTGCTACAAACAGCAATGAGATAAACAGTCCAGGCATTTATGGGCAGCAAGGCCAAAACTTGACAACTTTATAACCCAATCTTGTTTATTTTTTCAGTTAATGACAAAAAAACAAAAGGTTCTCCAAGAAGAATATAGACTTCACATGTTCACCAATACACGCACGCACGCACACTTCACCTCTGTAAAGTAGAATGCAAGGGATAAGATAGCAAGTTATCAAGTGCTTCGTCTGCATCAACTATCAAGTCAATTCCGTCCTTGAGTAGCTGAACTGCTTCCTATAAGTTAAAAATGTAACCAACATTATGTGAGTAATACCTGTTCTTCTGTGCAATAAACTGAATACAGCATCCACAAGCTGCAAACAGCTCATGCTATGCATAACAGAAAATAAACCAGTCAAGCAAAGGATCTCACATCAATGAAGGGCCCAATAGATATGGTAAGTAATCCTGAAGTTTTCCAGCGCTCTCCAATTAGATTAGTCAACTCTTTAGATGGAAGGGCACTTAAATGCTGACCATTCATCCACCTGTCGTTAAAAGATTATATGCATAAACATATAAATACAAGGAAAACAAAAACAAGATAATTAGTCAATCAAGTGTTGTGAGAAAATGAATGGTAGAATTCTAGTTTCCCAGAATCAATACATCGTAAACTAAAAGCACATGACTATCACAAATATAGCATTCGACCTAGATCCTCACAATATCATCAGGAATAAGTGATGGAAATATCAATTTCACAGGATGAAAATTAGTGTATAATAAGAGATTAAGGGCACAAGATATAACCCCATACAATAGGAAAAAAGGCAGCAATTACCTTAACTTGGTGGAATCAAAAATGGCGCCACTTTTGTTAACACGCTCAAGTGTAAATTTTTCAACTGACGCATGAAAACAACCTTAAGTAAGAAATTCTTTAAGCAATGCAGCATTGGACAACTGATAAAAGAGTGAAATTCAGATAATATTCTTACCAAGTTTCTCCATGGTGAAAAATTCATCTTCTGTTCCATCACCCCAACCTAACAAGGCCAGGTAATTCACCATTGCTTGGGGTAAGTATCCCATCTCCCTGAACTGTACAAAGAGAGAAGCATTTTGAGAATAAAATTTTAAAAAAAATTAAGGAAATCAATCAATAGAGGTCTCACAATTATTTGAATTTAAATGCATATAAAATATGGAAACAGTTAATCATAAACCAACATACCTGACCAACTGATGTTGCACCATGTCGCTTTGATAATTTACTGCGATCAGGAGCTAGAATAAGAGAGACATGAGCAAAGTAAGGCATGTCGAATCCCAATGCCTGGAAAAATCATGCATGAACAAATGAATTGTGTCTTGGTTAATTTCATGTTATTTTTTTGAGTAATACAAAAGACCTCCCACCTTTTTTGATGTCCTGATGTTTAAGAATGAACAAATGAATTGTTTCTGGTTTATAATTTTTTGTTCAACTAGGCTTACTTCGTGATGGTTATAAATTTATTCTAAAAATTGCATGCAAATAGAACAAAAAAGCAAATCTACAATGCCTTGGTATTGATTATGTAGCATAATATTGATTCTATTTAATTCAGGAGATTTTTTTTCTTTTTAACTATCAATTTTCAAGCATCTTACCAGAAGAGATGAATAAAATAGGAATATTTTTGCCTCTTGACGTTGTTTCAATTTCCCAATTTGAGAATTTTTAATTTGGATTTAACTAGTGTATATTATTGTAGATCTCGCTTTTATTTCCTTACCTCTTCCTGAATGATGGAAATGCTCATTTTAAGCCACACCAAAAGAACAATTCTTTCTTTGCAAAACAGAAATTAATATCAATAGTTAATATGATTAACACCAATGGCATATTGCAAATTTGAGACCGAAGTATAACACTCAAGCATAGTGCAAAAACTGCAGCTCATTCATTTACCAATGTCAACTGGCCGTTTTCTTGTGGAATTAAGCTGTTTGGGATTATTAGTTAAAACTGGTTGCATACGCAAGACTTGAAACAGTTTCTCCTTATATAGTTAAAAGGAAGGGAGAACCTTGTGGCAATAAGCAGTTCATGGATTTGAAATGTATGGCAAGAACCGGATGCTTAGTTTATCAAGTGCTTCATTGTCACTGTATGACTCTGGACAAAGGTTTCCATTTGCAGCTTCACTGAAGTGATCGATATCAAAACTTCCATTTTAAGAGACTATCCTAAAGACTAGAGTTATTGAATGAAATGCTTGATTTCCTCTAATAGAACTTTGGTTCAAAGCCTTTCCTATATTAGTGAGATCTAGCTTTTTCATATTCAAATGACATACCAACTAACCTCGTTTTTTTTGGAAGCGCGCCCTCATTAGGCCTTATTGGGCTGAAAATCCTAGCATTAATATCCCTTAAAGTTAGTGCCCTTCAATCCCTGATTTTGAGGATATTTATTCTGCATATCAATCCCTTTGCTCTATGCTAGTATGACGGGATATAATTCCCTAGCTCCAAGCTCTAATATTTCAAAATAGTACACTCCTATAATTAAGCACTTATATCTATAAATACATAGCAGTACAAATTGAATAAAAGACAAGCTTCTTAAATAGGAGTTGGTTTAAAATTTCAGAAACAAAATTTCACAGAATATGTAGCAAAAAAGAATTGCTATAAAAGAACACTCATAAGGCATGTACTTACCTTGTATATTAACGCCTGCCTCAGTGTGTTAGGCAAATGTTCCTCTGCCCTGCATTCACAGAAGTTTCATAGATTTAACAATGATCAAATCAAAAAATAGAAATGCTATTGATAACTAAATCATGACGGGAATAGCATTAAAAAAAAGTGACAAAGAAATTTTAAAATTAAATTCTTAATTAAATCCCAAGAAAGTATCAGTCTTCAGTTTGTCCCCAGAAAAACATAACATACAGCCACTTCCTCAATTTTGTTGATTATGGGACACCATAGTTTTTCTTGAGGCAACAAAGGACTATAGTGAACCAAAACATATAAAACGAAGGACTAGGCTATAAATTATTTCCAATTCAGGACATTTAAATCACAATGAAAATTTTCAAGCACTTAAATGTGATTTAGTCGAATTAAATACCTACCTGATGACATGGGAAATAGCCATAGCAGCATCATCCACGGTCACACAAAAATTATAAACAGGCTGACCATTGCTTCTCATAATCACAAAATCTCCGAGGGTATCCAAATTCCAACTAACCTTCAAGACACAGCCAAAGCAAGTTAATACCTAGACAAAGTTCTTTTAATAGACATGTCAAAAATTTGTCCCTTTTCTTTCTATTATGAATTGCCCACACAATGGTAGACACTAGGACATTTTTTCGTGAATGTGATCCAATTTTGTCACAAAGTTTGAACTCTTGCTAAAAATGTGCAAAATTATAAAATGCAATAAGTGAAAATATCAATATCAAAACAAAAAAGGCAGAAAATCATCAACACACAAGTCAGATGCACCAATAGGTGTTACCATTTGCCTAACTAATATTGGTAATCCATAATTCAAAAATGCAACTAGAATTTCACATTTATTTAAACAACACTAACCAGTAAACAGAAATGAATAATGGAGGACAAAACTCACTTCGCCTCTTATGATATCATTAATTTTTAAACCTCCTTTTGGAACACGAAACCGGTATGTATAAGGGGTTCCCTTTTCCAGCTCTTCTTGCACTTCCTCATCACTTGCATTAGCCCATTTACCAATGTAAACAGGAGGCAGTTGCTGTAGTTTAGCGATCTCCTTCATTTTTTCTAATTCCTGACATGATCAATATGACCCAATAAGCATTAATGAGCAATTGCTATCAGGCAAAAAAGTTTTAACAGAATGTAAAATACAGAAATAGAAAATTTCTAAAGTACAGTCTCCCTCACTATCTACTCTATTACAGATTGGCTCTAAAATGCAAACAAGAGACCTATTTTGACTAGAAATTTATAAATCAGGTGACATTAAATCCATATTCATGGGAGTAAAAGGTGTATTTGGGTTAACAAAGGAAACAATTGTCATAAGCTAGTCTACAACAAGAGAATCAGTCAATCTCAATATATCCCCTTATCTTGAATCATCTAAGTATGCATCATCGAATATGTCATGATTTTAAAATGTTAATCAAACTCTAGTTTAAGCAAGCTCCACACACTTAATTTCATAATTTTGAAATATATACTCAATGTCATGGATTACTGGTAGCAAATCACATTCTTCTATGTCTGTTTACTCTCATAGTAATGACATGGCTGCTATAATTTTATACATTGGTAATGCTTGTAACACAAAATTTACTTATACTTGAAAATCATACTTCTCATAATTTTTATGAAGATTGGGGAATCAACCGATATATATTAATATGTTAAAGTCCATTGCTATAATTTGTTAAGTTAAACCCAACAAGCCAAACAAATTTCATTAAAAGGGCATTTTTCTTGGGCACACACAAGATAGATATTTTAAGCACAATATTAGTTCCCACAAAAAATATTACTCGTACCATGATATTGCTATGAAAACAGATCCGCAATTAGTAAGTACCTCATTAGAGCAGAAGCAGCGATAGACATGACCAGACTGTAAAAGCTTATCAGCATAATCTTTGTATAAAAAATTCCTCTCAGACTGCCTATATGGTCCATACGCTCCACCAACACCAGGACCTAAAAAGTTAAGATCATTACATTGTGAATAATGTCTATTGAGAGAGCTTTGGAAGGGTGTAAGTTCTACTAAGCGAGCTAAGCATAAAACAAACCAAGTAGATTCAAAAGTTGATAGATCACTAATTAAGAGTAGTGTATGTATTGTAGCATATATACCTTCATCCCAATCAATACCAAGCCAAGAAAGATCTTTTAACACGGCTTCCTCAGACTCTTTCGTTGACCTCTCCAAGTCAGTATCTTCAATTCTCAAAACGAACTTCCCACCTTTGGACCTGAAAGTGCATCAGAACAATAGGAGGGGGGATGGAAAAAGATAAAAGGAGAAAAAAATCATATAGTTAATCCAACCTAGCAAACAAGTAATTGAACAAGGCTGTTCGCGCTCCACCAACATGAAGGTTCCCAGTAGGCGACGGGGCAAATCGAACGCGAACTGCCCCTTCGGATTTCTGCTCGAGAACTGAAAATGCAGAGACAGAAAAGCTTCTTTGGAATTGGATGACTTTTCTTCGCCTGTAGAAAAGATTAGATGTCGAAGGGGCAACCTCAAAGGAGAAAGCTCTCATCTTTGTCCATGGTGATCCTCCTAATATCGCCATGCGCATCCTCTGCTTCTGGGCTAAAACAATTCCAAATCAAAGCAAACACACTGAAATTCGCAAGAGGTATGAACTATGAAGTACTGTCAGAGTAAATATGGATAAGGAAGAAAGACAAAATTGCCCTCAAAATAAACATCTGAAACTTAGTTCCAGTTAACATCTTGATACTTCATTGGTTTACATGTTGTTTGTCAATTTATGGGATTTATTTACCTGAAGAAGTCAAGTAATTTATCATAAGATAAATATTTGGATAACTAAAAAAAAATACTTTGTAGCTTTTCAAAACACCTAGTTTAAATTTAGAACTTTTGTGGTTTTAAGGAAGAGAGAGGAATAAAATAGTTATTTAATTAAATATTTTATTGAGTCGATATATTAATTGTCTCAACAAATTGTAAATTTATTGTTATTAGTCTCCAAATAATTTATAGTCACTCCTTAATTTTTCTTATACATTATTTATATATTTATCCCTAATTGAGTTACAAATTACAACTATATCATTATATTTCTAAAATTTAGATTTTTGGACAAAATTACTTTCTTTGTTTTGTAACTATTTTTATTTTTATTTGTCTTATGAATATTCTTATGTATCTTATTGATTCACTTATTTATCATGTGAATGGCTTGAATGTTCTTGTTAACTCATCCTCTTTATTTATCTTGTGAATTTCTTTATTTATCTTATTAATATTTTTATTAAAAAAATTAAAAATAAAAATGCATCATTTTCTTTTCACACACAAAACTTAATTCATTATCGTCGGTGCTTGACAATTATGAGGTAAGTGCAGTGGTCTGACCCAGCAAGAGGGATTCTTGAGTGTTTACCTTTGAAGCACAATTCTGTCTTTCTGTCCTCACGCCTTTACTTACTCTGAAGGGCGTCAAGATCTTTCAAAAATTTCAAGGATCGGATACCAATTCATTTCTTAAGCAGAGACTTTTAGCAAATTTTCCCACACTTTTATCACCATCACCATCATTATGTATTTATTATAAAAGGGGCAGTCCCACTAAAATACCCCAAAATGGTCAAAAACCAAAATCAGTCTCTTGAGATAGAGAATGTCATAATTCTCCCTTTAAAGTTTTAACAAAATGGGATTTTAGAATTTGGGTAAAGTGAGTTTAATCTCCCTTACTTTAAAAACAAAAAACAAAAAGAAAAACCACATGTATAGAGGCCGGAGCTTCATCATTGAGATCAACCATATAATATTTGAAGTTGGTCAAGGTGGCGTTTGATCTCACCAATCTTTAGGTTCCCAAAAGGATGTATAATCATTTAGCCGCTAAAGCTCCTTGATAAAATAGGGTAAAATAACACATAAGATAACCATCAAGATTTCATCACTACGACAAAAATGGTTAAAAATGACGCATTTATTGTGGCACTTCCTAAAAAAACGTCACAGGAAAGAAAAAACAACTTATTGTTTTAAAAAAAAGAAAGAAAATAAAAAATCTGTTGTGGCGCTCATTCAAATGAGCGCCACAGGAAAGTTTTTTAAAATTAATTAAAAAAGTAAAAAGAAAAAGGTATTATTTTAATTTTTAAAAAAAGAAAGAAAAAAAATCTATTGTGGCGCTCATTCACAGGAGCGCCACAGGAAATGTTTTCAAATTATTATTTTTTTTAAGAAAAGAATACTGTAACCACGTGCATATGTTTTCTATATTTAGTATTATGTAAATAGTGATTAAGTGTCTATACAAACAACTTTCAGTTTATACTTTTAGTTTTGACAAAAAAGAGTATTATTTTCTTTGTTTTTTAAAAAATAAGAAACTAATATTTTAATTTTGACCCTCAATTTAAGAATTTTAAAAAAAATTGTTATTTTAAAAATACTTTTTT
>JBAGKO010000008.1:28980870-29008311 GCA_037177275.1 Acacia concinna
CGCTCATCCTTAAGAGCGCCACAAGAGGATAAACGAAAAAAAATATTAAAATTCTCTCTTGTGGCGCTTATGAAGCGTCACAGGAGTCTTTAGTGGCGTTGACTCTTATAGCGTTCAAAAAGCGCCACAAATCTAACAAAAAAAAAGCGCCACATGAATCAATTTTTGTAGTAGTGCATCATCCCAACAATAATGAATTAGTCATTAGCTATGGAGCTTAAACAGTTAGAGATTACCCACTTTTTTTTTTGTAACACCCCCTAATTAGCCACTTTGCAGCCGAGAGGGTACCCCCAAGTATCCCCACAGCTTAGGTCCTTTGGACCCGCTATGAGACTAATCTCGAGTTGATGGGGCGGAGTGCAGTTTTTTACACCGGGTTGGCCAACCTCCTAGGAAGGTCTTCTCAAGGATTGAACCGGAGTTTTCACCCTGAGGGTCACAGCCATTTACCGCTGTGCCAACCCTTTGCTAGTATTACCCACCTTTTTCATCAAGTTTACAATGTTAATATAAGTTTAAGGAAGTTTTTGTGCAAGGGACTAACTATAATAGAAAGCCCTTAACTACGACATGATGGAGATTAGCCATAATAGACTAACGATATGATTATCCACCAAATTTTTTTCATAAGAGTAGGGAGGCTAAATTGGCTTTGATGAGTACTTCTGCTTTTTTTTTTTTAACACAAAAGCTTATTAAAACCTAAACCACATTATAGTAACTAATTTATACTCTAATTTCAAATGAAATAAAAGCCACTTTTATCCATGGCAATTCAAACAACTGCTCTCAGGATGGATTTAAGTTGAAATTATCTGATTTATAGTAATTGCAAGAGCACAAGTTGCGAACAAGGAAAAAAAAAACGAGGACATGGAATAAACAAAATAAACTGAACAAAATATTACAATTTTAGGCATGCATCGTAAACTTTCCTGTTATAAACATACAAGCTGAAGTTGCACCCGATCAGAAGGCTAAAAAGTTTGTTAATCTTTCAAACTAATTAGCATTTCGTTAATCTCAGCCACGTTGCAGTCTATTCATGGTAAAAAGAATAGAGGGGGGGGGGGGGGGGAAGGAATCACTTCTATTATTCCATGAGGTTGGGTAGGCAAATTCTTATAGTTTACAAAAAAATGAAATTAAAAAATAATTTGTTGCATGCACGTACGTGAGTGATTTTATTAAAATATTTGGTGAATTTCTCATAAAAGTGATATTAATCTGTGTGATTTTCCAGCGACCCCAGTAGCTGCCAAGGCCATTTCCATGCAGCCGTAGACCAGAAACCTTAATTCCGGCAAACCGAAAACATAAAAAGAATGACCTGAAATCTTAAATTTTGTCGTCTTGTTTGTGTGAACTCTCAACGCCAAATTATATGCTTAGCTTCGCTTCGCTATTCGTACGTGTGAAACCAATGATCCTCTCCTTAATCTATTCCTATAATATTTAGGCATATCAATCCTTCATTTCAGTCAAACCCCTTGCTTATTATAATCACTTCAACGTGTAAATTATTATAATGTTGACGAGTAGTGTAACTAACAAAAAGTAATATTGAAAATTACATAAATTTTATGATAAAATGTATTTTCTTTACTGTTATTATCGGTATGTATAAAGTAGTTAAAAATACCTTATTTCAAACGGATGGAGTAAAACATAGAACTTCTCAAACATAGCTATTATGTTGGAAACAGAATTAGTGTGTGTTTCATTTGTATTTATACTAGTGGAGGGGAAAGAGAATTTAAACAAGAAAAATGTTAGTGGGACAATGTGCTGTTAATTTTAAACAACCAAAATGTTGCAGAGAATTTGAATCGAGTTGAGTATAACAAAGCTTGTTCTTGATTATGTTAATTTAAACAACCAAAATGTTAGAGAGAGAATTTAATCAGAGTTAAATATAACAAAGTTTGTTCTTGATGATGTTCATTTAAACAACCAAAATGTTATCTTTTTCCTAATTGCATTACCACCTTGTAACTGATTATAATATATATATATATATATATATATAAATTTATATATAAAACAAAGTCCGCAGATTTGGCTTTCCCAAACTAGCTAGATTCTTAAAACTTGAAGGCATGATTCAGCCCTCCTCTTGAGTACGTCATTTGAGTTTTACAATTCAAGTTCATGGACTCCTTTTATTAATTTAATAACACCGCAAACACCTCCGTCTCCTATAAATACCTCAAACAATCAGATTTTTCCACAAACCCAATTCAAGAAAAGCTTCTGTTCTGAGTTTAATCAGTTTTCCCCCCTCAAACTTTTAAGTTCATTTTCAGCATCAATGGCTTCCTTCAAGAACTTCAACATGGAAACCCAGATCCCAGAAGAGGACCTTATTGCTCAAATCACACAGCTTCATGCAAGCATATCAAATCTTGAATCCCTGAAGCCTTCCAAGCAAGTGAACACTCTCTTCACTCACCTTGTCAATCTCTGCACTCTTCCTTCCTCCATTGACATTCAAGCTTTGCCCCAAGATGTGAAGAACATGAGGGAGAGTCTCATTGTCCTTTGTGGCCAAGCTGAAGGTCTTTTAGAGCTACAGTTCTCATCTTTTCTTGCCCAAATTCCCAAACCTTTGAACAACCTCAACCTCTTCCCATACTATGGGAACTACGTCAAACTAGCAAACCTGGAAACCAGAATCCTCAGAGACAATAGTGTGGTCCATCCCAACAGGGTTGCCTTTGTGGGGTCTGGTCCAATGCCACTCACCTCCCTCATTATGGCCACACATCACCTGGTTTCCACACACTTTGACAACTTCGACATCGATGAGAAGGCCAATGAGGCGGCTCGTAGGCTTGTTGCTGCAGATTCAGAGCTCGAGAAGAGGATGAAGTTTGAGACAAGAGACGTCATGGAAGTGAAAGAGAGGCTGGGGCAATATGACTGTATTTTCTTAGCAGCTCTTGTGGGGATGAGCAGAGAAGCAAAAGTGAAGATTTTGGGACATTTGGGTAAGTATATGAAGGAAGGAGGGCTTTTGCTTGTGAGAAGTGCAAATGGGTCACGAGCTTTCTTGTACCCTGTTGTGGAGGAGCATGACGTGGGAAATTTTGAGGTTCTTACCATATTTCATCCCACAAATGATGTGATCAACTCTGTTGTTCTTCTTCGCAAGCCAATGGTTTAGTTTCAGCGACCCAGCAAGCATTGAAGTTTTTATTCTTATGGGTAGGAGAAATTTATGTTTTTGTCGTTTGATCTTTGTTGGGAAGGGTTTTTACTTCAATGTTATTTGCGTAGGTGGTGTTTGATGTTCAATAATTGCTTCCTTCGTTGCTCCTTTACGAGCCGTTCGAGAAGATTTGTTGTAATGACAGTGTCTTAGCTCGTGATTTATCACAAAGCTAACGTAATTTAAAGATTTTCGGTTCTAAATCGGTTATATAAAATTAGTCACGACTGATTAACGCTTGCATTGGTAATGATAATATTAGCTGTTGTAACGTAAATTTGTTCCTGGTTTACTACTATAAAGTTAGAATAAGTATCTATGCCTTGCAAGTATTCATACGTGTCATTTTCTTATCTCCAAATACAATATATATGCATATATATATGGACATATATATATATTTGTTTCAGTAAATGTTCAAGGATTAAAAAGAGCTTCCCTAAAATTTTAAATTAGTCAGTATACTTGTATTGATACTGTTAATTACTTTTCAAGCGTGCAATTCTTTGGAGTTCCAAATGGGATGGGTTAATGTACCACTTGCTCAGTCAGGGAGCCGAAGGAAAACCAATGAATTTGTCGAAAATAAGAGAATCATTTTGGACTTGGTGTGAGTCTAGTTCGTCTGAAATGCCGGATTTCAATTTAGCTTGTTTTAATTGGAAAATCTAATAATCAGGCCATAAAAACTAGATTTAAATCTAATACAAATACATAAATACAAAACAGAAAATAGTGAATGGTGAATGGTGTATTCTTACCAAAGAGAGAAATGTGTACAGTCATATTGTTAATGGTACGCATCCACAAGTCAAGCACAGAGCAACCCCTCATTTTCGTGGATGGAAAATTTTGTTCTTCACCAATTCTACATGAAAAGAGAGACAAGGATTCCGTGCTAATACATTGGCTAAACATATTGTACAGAATGAATAAAATCTCTGAACGTGCTCTCGAAAAAATAGTGATGCACAGCCGCCTCATTGAAGAAAGAAAAGTTATAGGCAAGACTTCATATCTGAACTGCTATATTTAATATGTTGATGGAGCATCTAGAATAACAATGTCAATTTTGGGTGAAGGAACGCTTGAATCACAATCTCCTGCTGTAGCCAGCACTGGCCGCAACAGCCAGAATATAACAATGCCCGATGAGAATATCACCATCACCAAGACAATACTTAATACAGACTATGAACATCAAGGCCCGGAAACGTGTGTACGCCAACCAGCTGCACAAATTTGCTGATAATACTGAACATTTGTGAGTGCCTGACTGAAGTGTCGGGGATGGAACTACAGAATATAAGAATATATCTCCAACATATCATGCTTCTCATCACAGTTTTCCAAGCCTTGTCTTTTCTTTGCTAAATAATCGGAGACGACCAATCAGATCCTCTTTCAATGACTCAGGGATCTGGGATATGAAAGCCCCCTTGGCCTCACTTATTAGCAACTTCCTGCATTGCAATAGCACACATCCTAGTCATGTTATGAACCAGCCACTATATATTAAGCGTATCAAACTTCTGACTTCCAATTTGTTTGTAACAGAAACATCATGATCACCCAAAACCGTAGTTCTGCTATAGCATTAATTCTTAGTTAATTTCTCTGTTAGTATATTTTCCTTTTCAGGTTTTTTTTTTTCTTTTTACCTTGTTTGGGTTGGGTTGGGGTAAAGCTGGGTGCATCTAACTCTCCCTAGACCCCACCTGGTGGAACCCTGTGCACTAATGTAGTATCAAACATGCAGTCATACAAAGGGAAAACTGATGTAGTGTCAAATATCTGCCAGTGTAACCATTGAAGATTTTACCATAGCTACACCTTAATACAACCACTCAGAGGCAAAAAAAGGCATACGCTCAGCCACAGACATCACATAGATCATTTCAGTTTCCACCCAGAAGGGGGGAAATTGCACCAGAATAGTATGTGTGTTCCGCCTTTATTTTCATGTAAAATTGCTTCACATAACGCATGAAAACTCTATATCCATCACTTGGTATATAGCCAAATTTTCAATTTTCAAGGGGGGCCCAAAAAACAAAATTATTCTAAGTTAACAGTGTAAAGTTACAGGAAAATCAAGAAACACTTGTTCAAAGATGCTTGCATAACCACAAATCCAGAAAGCAATCTAAAATCTGGTTAGACTTACTTTATTTCAGCTTCACTTGATGAATTTCCTGCTTCTTGTGCACGTAACCTCTTTCTAGAAGACATACAGTCATGCACCTTATCTGTCCAGCCACATGATCTTAAAACTGATTTTGCCTCTTTTTTAAGCCTGCGTAATGTTTTGAAAATACCACATCAAAACAAGGCATATAACAAATACTTTTTAAAGAGGCAAGTGATGTACAGATTGTTTAAGCAATTAAGTAAATATGAACAATGGCATAACAGATTGAACATGGAAAGGTATTCCACAAAGCTAAGACAGCCTAACACCATGTATGGCCGGTATTAAACAAAAGAGAGGAAAGTAAAATATGATAGAACGTCAATGTGCACCTGTATAACAAGAATAGCAGGTCACATCAAAACAAAATATTCATTAAATTCTAACGCATGTTAGGTGAAAAAGCTCAGAAAGGACAGAGTTAAAGCATATCATACATGTCTTTCAGTTCCTGAACTCTTGCTTCAGACTGATCATCATGAGCAAGCAAAATGCTTGTAGCCACTGGTTCCTTCCTCTTATTCTCCGATGATTTAGGTTTGTTGTTGAGACCATTGTCTTCCAGCTTACCGTTGTCAGGTCGTTTATTTGATATTGCTCTGCTCCTTCCATTGTCATCCATAAGATCTGACTTTCTAGGGTATTTTTCAACAGAATGAATACCATTGTTTTTATTTGTTAACAACGACTCCTTCCTTTTAAAGTTGTCCACAGCATCTACTTTATTTTTATCAAAACCATTCCTGATTGATGTAGAATCTTTCTTGGCATTCTCTAAAGCAACTGAGTCTTTTACATGTCCATTAGTCACCACAGGCAAGAGAACATCAACTTTCCCATTCAAAGTTTCATGGCCTCTTTTGGAAGTAGAATTTCCATTAAAATTAAACTTCACTCGTGGGCTAGAAATCTCTTTATCAATCTTAGACAAGGCAGACACGTCCTTCCAAGAAGATTGTTGAGAACTTAATTTTGCATGCACTACCTTTGTTGGCGTATCAGATTTGGGGCATTCAGATGCCTGACTTCCATTAATGTGATGAGAGTCGTGAGGCCTTGAACCATTCGAAGCAAACCCATTTCTAATTGGCACTGGCCTTTGCTTAGTGCGAGAGAAAAAAAGTATGTAAACCTTTTCTGACAAAACTTCTTTCAGGGTTGAAAGTGAGACAGAAGAATCGTCACAGCAATACCACCGGCCATTCGCATCCTGTACACAAAATACAAAATTAAGTTTATAGTGCACATAGGAAAGAATTAAAAGGTCCATGCATTATATAGACAACTAGAACATGTTGTGTATAGGTGAAGAATATATTTATAGACCTTTATATAAGCATAATAATGGCCAGATTCTGGGGAGTATCCAGAATGGACAATGGTACCAAAAAGCCTGTATTCTGGCATTGGATCCTGCGAGCATGAAAGAAATAGGAAATTAACAAGTGGAAAAATCATATTATCAAAGAAAAAAATGAAAAATAAGATCAATTGAGGCAATATTGGACGGGACAGATCAATCTGACAGATTTCAGCCTATAGTCTTTGGTCGCAGCCTTAACCTAGCAAGGTAGGCTTTTATAGTAAGTGCAATAGTATTAAAATCTCTAAGGGAGAAGAGCCTATAGTCCTGATCTAGATGGATATGTGTATTTGATTCATAAATAGTCGGTGCATTATGCTCAACAGCGTGAGCGCAGCAGCCAACCTGTCCTTATCCTATTCATTTTGGTGTTTTGTTAATTAACAAAACAGCAAAAGACAAATAAAATTAACAACTAAGTGGATGCTTTGTCGGACCAGGAAAGAAGCCTCTATACTCTGCCCTTCTGAAAAGTATAGTCTGCACGACTAAAATCCCAAGAATGCGAAGGAAGAACTAGTCATAATCATAACTACCTAAATAGCACAAATTGAAATTGAGAACCTTGCAGTAGTTAAATAAACTGAACACTCTACCCACCTGGCCTGCTTTGCACATGAAGCTAGAAAGCACCAAAATGTCTTCAAATGCAACAGCCTTATCGATCTTCCCGCCCAATATGCCCTCAAATCTCTGAAAACCAAATTCAATAGCACAACTTTATTCATAGGCAGAGAGGCAACAAGTTAACGGAATCGAAGGCAAAACTGTACTAGAAAGCCAACCTTAAGTTGTATTACGAGGACATTAGGGGCTTCAAGTATAGACATTTGTTTCTTAGCCGCCACCAATTTCTTGCAACTGAAAAACAGTGAGTTTGTTAATCAACAAGACCAACAAAGAGAACATCTAGAAAAAATTTTGAAAGACTAAAACACTTACTTGTCACATTTGTACTTATTATTCCCATCTAAAATCTCAGGCTGAAAGAACTTCTGCATAGCATCCTTAAGCGAATTGCTATGCAAAACATCAAGACTGATATCCATAATCTCATCCATTTTATTGGACTCATAACCACAAGAGAGACACTTCACCTGGCTCTGCAAGGCTCCCCCAAATATCTCCTTAACCACAGTATTGCTGCCGTTACCATTGACAGCAGTATCGGCCCCCTTACGCTTCAACTTCTTGAGGCGAAGGCAGGTGTTGTGGCAGGCATCGATAACGTACCTCAGGAACTCGTGAGCATCCTCCTGACGACCGCAACGAAAGTGCTCGGCGAAAATCCTGAGACAGCTGTGGATCTTCAACGGAGCGTCTTGGGCGAGATCCGCTCTCAGAGAACGGACAATCCGTTTCTCTAGAAGACAAAAAGGGCAGTCCCGCTTCCTTTCCTCCGAAGCAGAATCGCCTGAATCCAAAGGCAGAACAAAAATTAGGGCACAAATTACACAAAAGCTCAAAAAATAATAAGTATAGGAAAATTAAGGGCGGAAGTGGAAAGGGGGGAGAAGAAGCGCACAAAGGGAAGAGTGCTGGTTTCGAAGACAGAAATTGGCAAGAGGAGGAGTGTAGGTGAGACACTGGAGGACGCTGTTGAGGTAGCAAGAGTTGCCGAGGTTCCTGAGGCCCACAGGATGATCGGTCTTGCGTTTCTGAGTGAGAAGACTCGGCAGCCAAGTCATGTGCAATTGCAAGGCCATCAACGACGACGACCTTCGGCCGCTTGCTCCGGTGCATTGGACGCCGTCGTCGTGGTCGGAGAGTTAAACCCTGAAGAGCAGCAGCAACGCCTCCACGACCACCGCAATCGCATCGCTGTCTGGGTCCTTTTTCTTTGGTTTGTTTTGGCTCCTTGGGTGTCAAGCGGCAAGCGCCTTCTTCGAAACACAAACTAATATGTGAGACACTAGTGAGAGTAGTGGATCAAATTGAATGAAATTTTCAAACCTTTTGGCATTTTATGGCCAACATCGTTCATCTCTATCTTTACTTCTGATGATGTTAATTTGTTACTGAATGTGGTCGTCGGAGAAGAATGTTCTACTCCACTCGTCTAATTAATGCCTGGTATATTAATTAAGATAACTATAACATTTCATGCATAAAATTTTTCTCTAAATCCTACTTTGCATGTATTTTACCTGCTAATTTGGGTTAGTCTGTCTGACCCCACCTATTATTTTTTAAAAAACAGATAATTGATTAGATTAATTTGACTAGATCAAGGAAATTAGTTAAATTTATTAATATGATATATATTTTTTAAACATCTTCTTTAATTTTACCATCCTCTTTTTTCATTGATTATTGTTAAGAGAGTATGTAATTTTTAAAAAATTAATAAATATGTAATCTATCTATTACATTGAGAATCAATACGTGTCCTAGGCGAAAAAAAATATTTAAAAAATTAATTATTGTAAATAATAAAATATGAACCTAATGTAAAAACATCTTTTTGATCACATCAAAAAAATCTTATATATTTTATCCTCATAATTAATAGTAAATCATATTTTTTTTGTCTTAGCTAGTGAAATTTACTTTCAAGAGGGTAAGAAAATTTTATCCCTCCAAACAAATATAATTCCTGATATTCTAATTATTTGTGCTATCTTTACCAAGATAATGCCGCTTAAACACTCACCGCCTCGCTTAACCGTTAGAGAAGTTGTTGGTTACGTTGCGCTATTTAGAAACAAGGAAAAAAGTGCTTCCCTTAGCCACCAATAGTCGAATAGGAAAATAACGTTTTTAACAAGTGGGGCGGCGGCAATAACTACCAAGACGGTTAAAATCAAAATCATCAGCTTCCGACCCTTCCCCCGGAAAGAAAACACAATTTGTCCAAACAATGGTTGACTTTCAAGTTTGTGAAACCAAAAAAAAAAACCGTTTCATATTAATATACTCATGCATTATAAAAATGATAAATTAATACTCCACATGACTATTACATATAAACTTTGTACCCCAGTTTTGCTTTTATTTTTATTTTTTTTTTCCAAATGCACTAAATGGATTTATACTCGCAATGTAAAAAAATCTGAAGATAGATTCAAAAGAAGCAATTAGGATAAGCAATGTTTTGAATATGCTATAATAAATTAAACGGCAAAATGGTATATTCATTCTGCTCAGTACATTCAACTGCGCATAAACTACATATAAGACCTGTATATAAATAAACCAAAAATGATATAAATCAACAGCCAAAAATGCTTTGAAGAAACTAGCTTGTACAAGACAATACAGGTTTTTAACTGCAGCTCTGCCACCAAGAAAAGGAAAAAAAAAAAACTGCCCTAGTTACCAACCAGCTCCTGGACAATCATTTTCAATCTCTTGAAGAGTGAAATACCATCGCTATGCACCTCTTTTTTCTCGTGATGAACGATTGACTGTGAACCTTCTTCATACATTACATTTTATCTGCATATCCCTTTTCCCTAACTAGAATCTGTATCAACAGATTAGAAGACTGTATTTCTGGTCGATGCTTGCTCAGATATAAGTAAATATAGAAAAATATTATGCCACTTGGTGACAAAAGGAGAGAACAAACTTCATCTTCTGTGTGCTATCTGTGATGAGAATGGATACTGTAGCAGATGGAAACAAGGACGTCTGTATAAGGGATTGTTTGGTACAGAGAATGAAATGAAACTTAATGGAAAAAGAAAAGTAATAGATAATGACATCTATGTCTATACTTTAGAACGAACAATGAAAAGAAAATAGAAAATATTCAGTATTGAGTATAACAATATAGTAGACACTGCAAAAAGTGAGAATGAGTATCTCATTCCCTTGAAGAAACCAAACAGGGCCTAAGGAGAGAAATTGCAGGCAGGAAAAGGGATATTTTCAGTTGCAGTATGTACTACAAACCTTAAGAGTAACTACATATCTACTTGTTTGGAAACTGAAAATTCTGCCCATAGGAAGACTCAGGAAGTTCAGAATCATTTGGAGTATCTTTAGTAGCTTCTTTTTTTAACTTGTGATTGTTATATGCTGCTACTCCTGCAATGGCTGCATTGAAAAGTTTTCAGTAATGACCACAAGTTCTTTTCACCTTTTGTGGGCAGTTATGAAGCTTTGAAAGTGCTTCATCTTGGTTTAATCCATCTTTTTATCATGTTACTTTCAAGCTGAGGACATTCTTTAATATGTGTTTGTATCAGGTGCTTACCAATTGCATAGCCAAACAAATTTATGAGGGTCAATTTTGTATCAGCAAACAGAAGAGCAGACAGTAAGACCACCACCCAGTCCTTGACAACTCCGGCAACACGAATGGTCAAAGCACTTGTGTGTGTAATCACAAGGAAAACCGATAAGTTAAGAGCAAAAGTACAGAGACAGTTGAGGAATAGCACCGTAGGTGGGAAGTTCCATGGTCCATGGTCTTCCATCTTCGTTCTCTCTAAGAAAATCCATGGAATGAATAGGCAAATTGCACTGCAGAACAACCCAGAATTATTGTTGCAGGCATTAATTTTCTGTATATTGAATTGAGAAAAGATAAATTTTTAACACACAATTTTAAAAGTAACACATACCTGCAGGGACTAACGTAATACATAACAGAGATAGGATTCAACTTCAGGCCCTTCCTCTTCACGAAAATTTCCATGAAGATAAGTCTTAGAGCTTCACCGACAACACCACCCATTTGGTAAATTACTCCAATCCAGTTTATTTGTATCTCTCCGTAAGAAGCCACTAAAACACCCAAACTAATCACTGACATGATCACAAGCATTCTGCAGCTCATTACCTCCAGTCCAGCAGCTACTCCAAGTATAAAAACAGCTACAGGCACTGTCATGACAGTTAGAAACCATCATTATACAGTTAGTTTCCACGCCGAAGGCATGACGATCAGCTGCAATAATCAACAACCATGTACTCTATAGGTAATACCGATAATGCTTTCCATGTAAAGATATCATCATTTTCTCAAAATATGTAGCTAAAGTGGATAAGCAAATTAATCGTCACCAACTTACTGATTGCCTTCAACATTTGTGCAAATGATACAGAGATATACAGATAGGCAGTATTCCCCAGCCAAAGAGTCAATGCAAACATGGCCCCAATTGGCACAACTGATGAAACATATCTGAAATAACAAAGATATAATTACAGTTTGCCGGCAGCATCAATAAATAGCTTCAATATGAATAATCTTGATCCATATGTATAACCAGAAGCCAATCGGCCAGAAAATTTTGATAAATTACAAGTTGGTGTTGTTGTTTATCAGTATTCACTTAAGGTTTAATGGTATTGTTTCACAGTTGCAAATTGACATATTCCCATGCCTGTATCCTAACAACCACAGGAAACTATGCACTTCTACAAATCACAGGTATGCAACTGCCACCATGAGTTCTAAAAAATTGTTTCACTTCTCCTAAATTTCCTTTTTAAAATAGATAATAAATCAATGCCGCCCTAAATTTTCATCATCCAAAATTTTCATCATCCATTTCAATGTTTATAAATATAGATAATATTTCTTCTAACCAATAACTTCTTTATGAACTCACTTATAAAATTTCAAGCGAAGCTTCATAATATATTCAATAGCTAGCAGATAGGGAGAAAATGATATACATTAGAATAAATACACTGTAAATAGGGTGCAATACACGCAAAGTTTATCTCTTTACTCACATTTCAGTAGTCATTCCCTCCTCAACCTTCATAACCTGAAAAATAAATATATATCAACGCTCTAAATTGCATGAAAGTAAATGATTGAAAATTATACCAAGTTTAACCGCAAACCTTTAAAATTTTCGTCAATACAAAACATAGAACAGAGGAGAAGACCATATGAAGTAGAGTCAACGCCAAAGGATAAGGAAAATTTATTTCCTTTGAGGACAAAACCCACTGCAACCAACAATTTGAAAAGAAAATGTGTGAGCGACATAACACAGGTTTTATGTATTTGATCATTGAGATTTTCCATCAAATCAAGCATGCATGTTAAAGATAGATGATAAGCAGGTAGAAGTTGTAGAAATAAAGGTTAAGGACAAAAATAGAACAAGAAAGGAGCCAAATGGCTTCAGGCCACTCCAGGAGAAATTGAAGCAATAAGACCAGTATCAGAACAAGCTAAAGCAAGGTAATATTAACACCAGATTCTAACGATGACAATGAGACAAACCACAAATAATTATGAAACATGAGTTTTCAGACTTTGTAAATACATGCCTCCATTCGGCTTCATTCATTCCATCTCAGAACAGGACAATAATCAACATAACTAAGCAATTACTTCACCATCGGTCGAGTGGTCGACCCTCTATTGCTCATCCAAATTACTTGAAGAATTTTCAACTCAAACGCCGATTAGGTAACTGGAAAATACTAAGCAACAATTGGGGAAAAGCTAAAGTACACGGATTTTTCATGAGAAAGAATGAACTAAAATACCGAGATAACGAGATCTAGCAAAATTTTCCGTCGAATGAGCGAAAGAATGCAACTTCTTTACGCCAGACAGATGCAAATTAATAGAGTCGAAGAAATGTCTTAAAGAAGGGAACCTTATTAAAGAAGATTTGGCCGCTGGAGAGAGCAATGTAGAGGAGAAGGTAGCTATAGGTTAGAAGACCATCCTTCCTCCGATCCGCCATTGTTGCAACGACGAAAGTCAAATGTTCGGCAATTTGTTTCAGCTTCAGTGACTCTGATGTTCTCTTGGTGCGCTCTCGGCAAATCGAATCTGCTGCATCTTCAGTTTTCGCTGAAGAGGATTAAATAGAATGGGAGTGCCTTACGAAAGTGGAAAGAAAATTTGGCTAATGTTGACCTTTAATATTTGTTTTCTTTTTCATCAGATTCTTTCTTTGTGTTTTCCCCACGATTTTTTCTGCAGATTCATTCTTACAAAACTGAAATTTAACATCTTGGTGAGATTAATAAATTTTAACTGTATATGATTATTGATATTCATGTATTGATAATTTTTATTTATATTAATTTAAATGTTAACACTATTTTTCCTTAATATGGCTACTTATTATGGAAAACAATTTACAAGAAAAATTAGAGTTCATGTTTTTCTCATCGGATTCATGCATGCTAAATAGTCGTTGCAAATTTTAGTGGATGTAATTAATTGAGTGATCATGAAAGGCACAACTTCTCATTACCATAAGCCATGAATTATTATTTATGATTTTTATAAAGCTTGTACCTTCAACCCAATGTATATACTTATTGGATGGATGTTTGAGATATTTAGATTCATTTGTAATTAATTTTCACTTAAATATATATGAAAGTGTAGGTGATTATCGATGTTGAAAGATAGGTGAGCATCGATGTTGAAAGAACTTATTCTTATAAAGATGGAACGACAGGATGTAGAAGCATTTTCAAAATTTATAGAAAAATTTTATTGAAATTTTCATACTTTATATACTAGTACAAAATAGAAATCATGTAATGGTCAACTTTAAGTGTGTCTTATTAGTAAACGACTTTGCTTGATAAAAGATTCTTCAAATGCAATTAAGCTTATTAAGAAAAAAAAATATTTATGATAACTAGAATTTAATTCTAGAAAGTCATGTCATGTTTAAACATAATTGATTAGTTGATTTTTAACACGTTGAAAGAGAGAATAATTCTAAAACTGATATAATACTAGTCAAATACTGTATACTTTAGCGAGGTAGTTAGAATTTCATTGATTTCTTTAGACGATTTTCATTTGCTTTTTCTTATAATATAGGGCAGTCTTCGTTGATTTCTTCTTTATTTAAAAAAAAAATCTTTCACATAAATGGGATAGACAACATTTGATGGCCTGCTTTAACTAAATAACTAATTTTTTTTCTAGTTAGATATACAATAGCATGAGTTTAAAAGACTAGAACTGTGTTAATAATATTTAAAACATGACAAAATGATACTAAATATTATCAAACAATTCTGGCAAAAAAATACTATCAAATAATTGTATAAAAAATAAAAGACCGCAATGAAGGTATTCAATAAAAATGTATAATTCAAATAACGACTAAAAATGATGATTTTAGTTATTACTAGTAATCTTTTGCTCACAAAAGTTGTTCTTAAAAAACAATATCATGTATTATACACAATCGATATTCAATCATGCTATTTATAAATAAATAATTAATTGAAATATATAATTGTTATTTTTTTGGACAAAACATAATTCATTTGCTTATATTTAATATATCTATTTCTCCAACCAAATATTGTCAAATAGGATTTCTGTTATTAATGTTAATCAAAAAGAATTTTGAAATCTCATCCATGCATGTGAATAAAGAAGGTGAAGAAAAGCTTCAACCAGTCCATTTTTAAATAACATGTAGAAGTAGAGCTGAAAGTTGTTAATTAATTTTCTTCACCTTGTCCTCCTACATATATTTCTATTTAAATTTTAAAAACTCATTTGTGTGTTTTTTAAAATACAACTCATAAAAATTTCACTTACCTCCCAATCAGTCAGGGGTTAATAAGATCTTATATTCAAGTATGGTTTCTTTCTTTTTGTTCTGTTGGCTCTGCAGATATTGAAACAATAAACAAGGTGCTTGGAAAATTTTGAAGTGATGATATCTTCTCAAGCTTGAGGAGAGTCATAAATACAAGCTATTCAAAACATCCACTCTTGATATTTTAAGTCCAACATATATCCAAAATGCTTCAAACTTTTAACCCAGATGTGCACGGACTCATTAAACAGTATTGCACACAACATTTTGAAGAATGAAAAATAAGGATACCCTATCTTCATTTGCAGGAACGACCAAAAATTCCAAGCTTCTTGTTCTGAATTGTGCAGGCCATACTGCAAGCAATAAAGCAACCAAGAATTTAAAGGCACCAAATTTGTCACTAAACCATCTCATGCATGGTTTTAGGTCATCTTTTTCGGCAGATTGTCATTCCATCTCCGATTGGCACCTAAGGTCAAAGGTGATATAACATTATAAATCTCTATTAGGGTCTCGCAAAAATTGTATGAGAAATAGATAGTAGTAAAAGTCAGTATCCTTACCATGCTGATGCTTACACGCTTGTCCTCCACCAATTGCTGATTAAAGTTTCTAATGCTAATAGTTTTAGGGTCATTTACCTGCACAGTAGGATTTTAAAGGTCAACTTTCATTTCCTGCAAACGAAGTTAAATATTAAATGATATATTCACCAGAGGGTCAGCAACTTTTCCATGCCACAGAACATTGTCCACTACAATTAGACCTCCAACTCTCACCTGAAATAATAAATTGCCAACAAATTGCTTAGAACAATTCACAGGATACCAGATGGAAAGCTTAGGATTAATTTTACAATTAAGTGATGATAGTGTCACCAGCTGCAGCAGTAGTTCAAAATATTTCTGAGTCATCCTTTTATCAGCATCAATAAATGCAAAATCATAGCTGCACAAAGAAGCAACATTTCTTAAATCTGATTTCCTGTTTTATGTCTGACAATGTTCACATTACACAGCTATGATCAATAGGCCACAAAAGCTCTCCATTGAGAAAACAGCTCGTGCGTAATAAACCATTTAGGTAGCATGAAAAAACAAATTACAATGATTCTGAAGATCCTTATACCTGCCAGCTTCACCATTTAAAATTAAGGATTGTAGGGTATCTGCGGCGAGTCCAAATTTTACATCCACCTGAGGAAGATATAAACTATCGGAATTCCACTAAAAACTTCAGAAGCTAAAGAGAAACGTAATTAAAAAGTGGAGATTACATATTCCAAGTAAAAATAAAAAAAAGTAATTCAGCATCTTTTTTAAATAAAACCAAGATGAAGTACATTTTACCTTATGTGAAACACCAGCTAGGTGGTAATATTTCTTGGCAACCTCAAGAGATTTGGCATCTCTTTCACAGGCAACTAAACAACCAGATTCTGGTAGGACTAAAGCTATGGCCAAAGATGAGTATCCCTGGGCAAAAATATCAATGGAATAAGCTGCTTAAAAACTATCCATAGATCAATATGGATAGAGCAGAAAAACCAACAGAAAAATAACTTGCCCATCAAGTGAAAAGTTGTGTCCTTATAAGAAGGTGATTAATTTAAAAATCATAATTAAACCATCCTGGATCTTAAAATTTCTTAAAGAACCAGTTCTAAATGATGTGCAGCCTGAGATAACAGTAAGGCAACATGCACGGTGTAATCTTAAGAAACCCAGTATAAACTGTGGATAAATGAAGGACATACAGTATATACACCAACTTCAATACAACGTTCTGCTCCAAGAATTTGCACAAGCATTGCAAGCAGTTGTGCCTGGTCCGGAGCCACCTATTAAAAAGACATTGCATTATCAAAATTTACTACATGGTAGGGAAGCAGTGCTCCTTTGGGAGATATACAAAGGTGAAGAACAGAAAGACTCATCTGCATGCTTTCTATTCAACTCAGTTCTTTATTTATTTATTTTTTTGCTGTATGATCTCAGAGTCACACACTTACACTGAAAACACATTACGTCACTAATATATGCGTAAAAAAAAAAAAGGAACATGATTATACACAAGCAGTTCTATGACCTGTCACTGAAAACTACTAGTTATAGCTTTATTCAAAGTATGTGTATGTGTATGTGTATGTGTATGTGTCATGAATTTGTGAGATTGAAGAGATCAAGACATTGATTACTAAAAAAATCTGTTGTGGATTAAGTATAGAGGTTCAAGTTCAATCCTCCTACTATAGCTGACAGATAAACAAATGATAACATTTAAACTACTTAGCAGAAACTATATTGTATAGACCCAAAAGAGTAATATACTATGCCACCCAGGCAACCTAAATCAATATTAAACTGATAATATGTTATCCTCAGTTCATCAGCAAAGATTATAATAAAACTATTCATAAACTTTCACATCAAATTTTCAGCTTGTAAGCTGAATTGATTTTTGAAATTCATGAACCATAATGTGCACGGTTGATTAGGGGGAAGGATGAATTGATGAGGTGCACCTGCATCTGGCTTCCACGCATAGAGGCCGTCTCCTCACGCAATTGTCTCAAAATCTGAAATGCCACCGATAACAACATCACAAAAGATTGATATGTGAAATTCCAATATGAAACTTTTTTCCAGGCGAGGGAGGGGGTATTCCATTAATGGTTCTTGGGGGAAATGGGAAAGTTAACCACCTCTGGTTCTCGAACGTTCTTCAAGACATAGTCATAAAGGCGGGGACTGAGACTGACGACCTGCTTATAGCCATATTTTTCATCATTAGCAATAACAAAGTCGCTGGTCGAGCAGGTCCTAACAAACTGGCTTTTCCACTTGTGCCCCCACTTTCCTAAGGAGACGTGCGATGCCCGATTCGTAACAGCCAAAGTTGCAGACGAGGAATGAAATCTCGGGAGTAATATTGCAGGCATAAGAAGACGACATTTATGTGCATGGGTCAACATTGATCCATGATAAAGTACCATGCTATTGGTTGTGTTGGCCATATAATAATAACTATGAACGACAAAGTGTCACCTTTCTCCCTTGGTTTTTTAATTCCATGTTTCTCTTTGAGGCAATTCTACAAACATTTGTTGAGCACTCAACTTTACATTAACGGTTCACTATTGCCTTTCACACAGAATCGAGCCCCCAGCAAACAGACAAAAGCTCCTCCGTGCCACGCACTAACGTACTTAATTCGCTCTACCTTTGTCGCCCCTCTCAAAATATTTGTCAGCAGAAATGATCAAGTGCGCAAAAAGTATATAAGTGGCATAAAGAATGCAGGTAAAACTGACGATAACCCTACCCCTCCAAGAGCACAGCCGATACAAAAATACCGTTACTTCAACTGAAGTTTATCTCCTAGAATTGGTCTTATGAGAACAAGACAGTCTCACTTAGCACTGCGCATGCAGAGTTCATATAAATAGCTTCATAAATGCTTCATGGGGCTGTGTCAAGGAGAGATGCTATTCGGATGTGGATGCAATTAAGAAGGGAAGAAAATTACAAAAGCGATGTACGGTATGTGAGTTGAGATCTCCACTCTTAAGTTCATAACACACATACTTAGGCCTGTTTGGTGGAGGCTTTTCTGAGCGTTTTTTAATTTTTATGTAGAAAAAAAGTAGCTTTTAATAAATAAAGTGTTTGGTAGAGGCTTTTAAAAAAATGTAACATATGTCAATAAGTTACTTTTTTTTTATAAGTAAAAAAAAGTGATTTCTCAAAAAAAGTTATTTTTTTTCTCTTTCATAAGTTATTTTTTATTCTTAATCCAAACACAAGTAACTTCTTCTACTCATAATAAGTCATTTTTTTACCTCCAATTCAAAGACAATTGACTTTTAATAAGTTATTTATTTTTACAAGTTACTTATCAAAAGCTACATAAGGCAAATAAGTTACTTTTCATAAGTTACAGCCAAACGGGCTCTTTAGTATTTATTTGAAATGACTTATAAGTGACTTATTACGAAATACGAAGTAATAAGTATGTGAGAATAATGTTTCTCGTAGTTGCATAACTTATATATATGTGTGTGTGTGATGTATTTACATTGTTGCATAACTTATATGACTGAAGGTCTTAATTGGATTTTCATGTCTGCTGTCAAATATTGATGCACTTATTGGTTCCAGGATCTCCTCCCCATAACTTCTCGTCTTGCCCTCATGTTAGTAGTGCCTATCGCCACACTGTTTACTCTACCTTCCTTTTTTTAATGGAAATATTAATGTTACTTAGAACTTAATAATAAAGTGTTCAAAATTTTAGAGAAATTTTATAATTTTTTAACAAAAATGAATTAAATTTTGCATAAGAGAAACTATAACAAATTATGAATAGGGCTACATATTTCAATAATACAGAAAATGTGGAGCCAATGAAGATGTGTATGGTCATTAGTCAGATTTATCTTAAAAATAATAGATGTTAATGGGGTTGTTTGTTTCAACGATTGCGGCTCACTTTTGGGTGATTCACGCCAACTAATGCACGATTGCTTATAGGAAAGAAGTAATAATGTTTGGATATCAGTTTGGTTAAATTGTCCATATGTCCAAATTGTTGCGATTTGTAAAAGTAACTCAAATGGCACTTTTCCTCCGATTTGGCTAGTGGACTGTGAGCAATTTTATTTTTAAAAAATATTTCTGTTATAATTTATTGTTTTTGGTCTTAATGTTAAGACTCAGTTGATTTTTTAAAGAATCTTAAGAAAATTAATTACTTTATTTTAAAATATTAAAATTTATTATGTTTAAAAATTATTTTATTTGACTTATGGACTAATATATAATATGATAAAACATAACATATGTTATAATTAAGTAACTTATTTTGCTTACTTCACTTCTCTAAAAAATTTAATTAAGTCTTATAATTAGGACTAGAAATAGTATAAATATCACACTATATTTACATGTAATAAGACTCCCTCAGGTCCTAATTATAAGACCCAGTTAATTTTTTTGGAGAGATTAATGAAACCAAAAGAGTCAACTAGATCTTATAATTAGAAGTGGAGGTAGTATAAATATCACAATATATTTAGATATATGCGTGTAATCTATCTAATATAATTCATACATTTTTCAGTCATTTCCCATCAAAAGTTACTTTTATAAAATTTCAACCAAACAAGTTTTACTTTCACGTAAGTAACTTATAAGTAACTTCTGCAATCTTTATTCCAAACACAAATCAAATTATCCAATCTTACTTTTACTTAATTTTACTTTAACTCAATCTTATTTTTTTAAAAATACCGATTACAATCTTTAATCCAAACACACTCATTACCTTTAATGTTGGAATATCAGGTGGATTTTTTGGTACTTATCACAATTATCAATCATAAAGCACAGTAATAATAGTACTCGTTATCCAACCTACCTCCACCATAGGAATGAAAACTTGAATTATTGTTCAGAAAAATTAGATAATCCAGAGAGAGAGAGAAGAGAGAAGAAGAAAGGTGTCTCCGTGACTCTTGTCTCTGTCTCTACGTATATATCTTCTTTTGAAATTTTGCTATTTACTTCCCATTTTAGAGATATTAGAGTGATAACGAAGGAAGAGATCGCTGAGAAACACACAAGGTGTTTGTGGCTGAGAGGCCTTTTCTTCACTTCTCAGATGAGGATTTTGGCTCAAACAATTTCCCACCTCCAAATGCTCATCCACTTCACACGGTAATTCGCTCTCTTTTTTTGCTATTCCCATTATCTGAACTGTGAGCCCCACTTCATCCTTGTCTCTATCCTTCTCGTATATATAAACTCTTCACTATTTTTCACTGTTTCTGTTTCTATTCCTCAGCTGGAGGCCTCCTCCCCATTGCTGCTTCCTCTGTGCGTGCACACGCTCTAGTACAGTTTTGCGACTAAAGGTCTTTGCCTTTTTCTTCTCCCTTTTTAACTTCTTGTTACTTAACCTTCCTTTCTTCATGTGGTTTTTTGTTGTCATGTTCTGCTCTTGATTTTATCTTTAGACAGACTATGCCAGAGATGAAGAATAGTGAGGGGTAGATGTTTGTGTTGTGTAAATGGATGGTTTTCGATCTCAGTTTGTACTTGTTGGCTTAGCTTTGAGCATGGATATATAAATCAGTAATTTTTTTTTTTTAATCTCGTTTGTGATGGAAAATCCTGATGTCTGAAAATTGCATGCTCTGTTTGTACGTGAATAACCTGTAGGATTGGTGAGGGACAGAATTAACAAAACCAGCCGTAAAAATGGAGATAACCAATGTGACGGAGTATCAAGAAATTGCGAAGCAGAAATTGCCAAAGATGGTGTATGATTACTATGCATCTGGTGCTGAGGACCAGTGGACTCTTGCAGAGAACAGAAATGCCTTTTCCAGAATCCTGTGAGATTTTTCACTTTATGCGTTCATTCATATATACCTTTGTTTCTCTGTTTAGAACATAACAAATAATGTTTATGCCAAAAAATTCAGGTTCCGGCCACGTATTCTTATCGATGTCAGCAGGATAGACATGACCACCACTGTCCTGGGCTTCAAAATTTCCATGCCAATCATGATTGCTCCAACAGCCATGCAGAAAATGGCTCATCCTGAGGGTATATTATTTATTGTTGTTTAAATGTTTCATCTTATATTTTTGACACTGTTTGTATGTACTGAATTGTCAGTAGTACTGCCTCTGGTCATTTTTACAAGTTCTAATTAACTAGTTTACGAAAAGTATGAAAGTCAGTTATAATTAGTCATCTCCTGTAACATCCCAAAAAATTACCTCCAATAAAAATCATTAGGTAGAGGAATTTGATCAATTAGTTTGAAAGTTTTATAATAGGGGGAAAATTTATGCTTCAATAAAACATGTTATATTTATGAAAGATGTTGTAGATTCTTATAATAAGGATTGGAGGGAGTGCCTTCTAATATCATGGGAATCACTGTTATAGTTCTCTCCTTAAGCAGCCTGTCCTTTTGTGCTGGAAGTGACATATGCAAGAGAAGTTGCTTTTTTTATAGAAAAAGGTCAATAAAGTTTTAAAAGGAGTTATGAAAGAAGTAATGCAGAATAGATTTTCACCGTACAATTTTGATAAATAAAAAATGCAAACTTTATGACAGTACATTATGAAAGCTAAATCAGCTGGCCTTGTTTATACATTGTAATGAAGCTCCTTTACCTATTGAATTAATGTTGAGCCTGACTACTAAGATTCTGTGTTGGGTAACACTTCATTCATTTTCAGGAGAATATGCGACTGCAAGAGCTGCTTCAGCTGCAGGAACAATCATGGTACTTCTCTTCCATATCTATGATCCATTTAATCACAGGCTCTTATGAGTTATCTACATAGAGTCTTATGAAGTAACAATTATATATGTTCAAAGCAGTTTACAAGAACGGAATAAAGCAAAGCCCTTCTTTTTCACTATAGGCAGAACATTTACTCTGTCCTCCTGTTTTTTTTTTGTTGGAAGCATTCTTGATCACTCAATTATGCTGTATATGTTGTATTTATGGGTAATGTGTTGGTTGTTTCTTTGTTTCAGACTTTGTCCTCATGGGCTACTTCAAGTGTTGAAGAGGTGGCCTCAACAGGACCTGGCATCCGCTTTTTCCAGCTATATGTAAGCTTGAAATGCTTTCTTTTCAGTTCCTTTTAATGGTCATTCATGGATTTCCTTGTTTTTCACTGTTTTTTCTCCGTTTTGTTTTGTTTTGTTTCTTAGGTGTACAAAGACAGGAATGTTGTTGCTCAGCTTGTGAGAAGAGCTGAAAGGGCTGGGTTCAAAGCTATTGCTCTCACTGTTGACACCCCAAGGCTTGGTCGCAGAGAAGCTGACATTAAGAATAGGTGCAACTTTTCAACCTTAGGTTCTTTCTTTAAAATAGTTTCAGTTTTTCACGTTCAAATGTGGGAGCTTAAAACATCCATAAACGATATCTTTCAGATTCACCTTGCCACCATTCTTGACATTGAAGAACTTTGAAGGTTTGGACCTCGGAAAGATGGACATGGTGAGTGAAAAATAAGACCTGATGATTCCACTAGGATAATATTTTTAGTATGGTTTTCTTAACCATCATAATCTGGGTCTCTTGCAGGCTGAGGACTCTGGACTTGCTAGTTATGTCGCTGGCCAAATTGATCGTACTCTGAGCTGGAAGGTATATGAGAATCAGATAACACATCTTTTTCACTTGCTCTTCAGAACAGATAAGATCAATGCACCTTCACCATCTAAACGGTCATTATCAATTTTGCAGGATGTGAAGTGGCTTCAAACAATCACTCAGCTTCCAATTCTGGTGAAGGGTGTTCTGACTGCTGAGGACAGTAAGAAATCCAGAAGCTGCTTTAACTCTAACTTTCCCTAGTTTTTTTCAAGAAGATCTGATAAATTCATCTATGTTAACTATGCAGCAAGGCTTGCAATTCAGGCAGGAGCAGCTGGAATTATTGTCTCCAACCACGGAGCCCGACAGCTCGATTATGTGCCTGCCACTATAATGGCCTTAGAAGAGGTATATAAACCTTGAAGATAATGTCTGGTTATAACTCGAAACCTATGTGAACACATCTGAAGGGCCTTTCTATAAAAATAGGTTGTGAAAGCTGCTCAAGGTCGCGTTCCAGTGCTCTTGGACGGTGGTGTTCGTCGTGGAACCGATGTCTTCAAGGCCCTCGCCCTCGGAGCCTCCGGCATATTTGTGAGTACACCTAAACTTAGTCTCACATATAAACTACTTCTTAACTACCATTTTCTTTAATTACACGTGCATTGTAACTACCCGTAAATGAAAATCCCCTTATCGAGGTGTGTGTTTGTGGATTAGATTGGACGTCCAGTGGTGTTCGCACTGGCAGCAGAGGGAGAAGAAGGGGTGAGGAAGGTGTTGCAGATGCTGCGTGATGAGTTTGAGCTAACCATGGCCTTGAGTGGATGCCGCTCCCTCAAGGAAATCACCCGCGAACATATCGTTACCGACTGGGACCACCCTCGTCCTCTTCACTCTCCAGTCCTCCCAAGATTATGAGCACCTTCATCCTCATTCTCACCTAAGTAATCATCATCCACCAATGCCAGCTACTTGCTGCAGAGACATGACCAGATAAAACATGATGATGATGGCGAAGCCCTTGTTCTTTCCTTCTGCTTTTTTCTTCTCTCTCTTTTTTCCCCTCTTCTTTGAGAACTCTTTTGTTGTTGTTGTTATTATTATGATGATGATCACGGATCTTAAAGCATGCTATATATTTTGAATACTACATGTTTGATTTCCTGTAAAGTTTATGATGATACTTTTCATGGCTATTACTGCTGCTTCTTCTTTCACTGTATATTCTTTTCATGAAGTGCTTAGTTAGCTAGTGGCTACTGTTTGAACCATATAGAGGAACGAGCATTTACTTCCTGCTCGTTTCGCGGGGAGAATATTATTAAAGGAAAAATGTCAATACTAGATAAAAATTTTATTAACAAATAACTTTTCATGATTTATTTGCAACATATGTGTAGGGATGGCAAATGTTTTGAAAGAAGCATGAGGATACGCTTTTTTCCCCAGAAATAAGCTATTTCATCTATGACCATCACATATTCAGGTGCCTCATGTGCATTGCAGGGACTGGCTTATCAACATTACTTTTATTAAGATTATGTTAAAGAAATCAAAATGTAGCATCTATTCTTATATGTTCATATTTCATCTATGCAACTTTTGATGCATCTGCGAAGGAAGCGATATACAAAAATTACGAAAAGATCAGTGTTGTTTCATAACATTATAAGTCATGCCATTTTTAGAGAAAGCTTCCTCAAAATATACAATTATGATGCATAAATATTGTTTTCGGCAAATACAACCCAATATGAGTTTAATAGACTTGTGATTGAAGTGTGTTAAAAACAATTACACAATTTGAATAAACTACAAATTGAATATGAGTTCAATATTGTTACAAAAATAAACCACAACTAACCATTTTGGCCTCCCAATTTTTTTTGGGATGTAACTTGTAATTACTACAAAATAAAATTGCAGTTTTTAGAACTTCCATTATTATAGTACCTGGGGCAAATATAACTCCATTTCTAAAATGTTGTTAAAACAATTTTATATCCGGATGTCATTTTATTGTATTGTGCTGACAAAAGCCCACTTAAAAAAATCATATTTTTTCAAGACTATTAGACTTAGCAAATAGAATTTACTATTCAAAAGCAAGGATACATAATCACTTCAAACATAAATTGTTTATTATATATAATAGAAATGAAATTGTTGCATGAACAGTAGATCTTTATCCAACGCTTTTTTAAAAGGATTAGCTTTGGCTCGAACCACATACATAGAGTTTTGTCAATGATAAGGAGTTAAAACACACACTTTCGAAGAAAACATAAAATGACAAAATCATTCCAAAAGCAAATACACATGCAGCGAACAATATGAATAAACCAAGTCAACATTAGGATGGAGGCATAAAAAAATAATCAATGCAAAGGGAAAAAAATGAAGTTGACTCTTTTAGCTGGACCTTATTACCCTTTAAACCGCTTTCAAATGACTGTGCAGTTGTTCTTTGAGCTTTATGCTTATATCTTCTGCGAGGCTAATGATTTCATCTCCAAGATCATGACTGAAATAATCACCTATGTCTCCAACACTTGATCCTTTTGTGAATGAGTCAGAGGAGGAAGATGATTGTTTCGATTTCTTTGATTTCCTTTTGCTACTCTGTTGGGATGGATTTTGTTCCACTTGGAGCAGCTGAAGAATATTTTGAAGCTGGTTGGTTAAATTGTCTTTGTTGGATGACAAGGCCAAACAAGCTTGAATTTTTGATTTTTGGTTCAGGAAAATGCACTATCATGATCTACAGCGCGAAGAAACTTTGGGTTCTTTTTAAACCATTTGTCAAGTGCTGTGATTGAAACATTGTTTTCCCAAGTTTTATTCCACCATTTTACTAAAGGGATTCTTAATAAAATGGGGAAACCATTTTTATAAGAGGAATTCAAATATTTGAGATTCTACTTGTATACCCAGCTCAAAGCAAACTTTGAAAAAATATGAAAGTCCATTGAGAATAGATCTTCTTCTAAATTAGTGGTCAGATAAATGTCTTGAATAGAACAAAAATGATCCCACCATTTATTAAACCATTGTGGAAACTTATACTTAATTTTTTCTTGAAAATGGAATAGTCAAGTATGGCTAAACTTTGGATTTTGGTACCAAAAGGCATTATACCAGGTATCAAGATAATCTCAGTAATTATAACCTGATGGTGTAAATTCAATACCAAAATTTTTTATTAAGTTAAGGTCTTGTCCCTAGTCTTTTGGAGACAGAAACTTAACAAAATCAGTTGTAGAATATCCATAGATAGTTTTATCTTCTGGATAATCCAGGTCTTTGTAATGAGTTATCTCTACCGATTCTGAAATGATAAGGATAAGCTCATAAAACTTTTGGGTTTTCATCTTAGAAACAGGTTTAAAGAAAAAGCTAAGGGATAGATCTTTGTGATTAATGCATGAGGGCTTTTGTCAGCAAAACCTAGTTCAGTGTTAAAAAGACCAAGATTCTTTTGTGATTTTTCACTACTACAAAAAATAGCTTTCACGTCGCTAATACACGTCCGTTTTATTATTTATGGATGTATAAAATAAAAGCGGTGGCATTTTTGTAATTATGGTGGACTTTTAACGTCTAAATTTTTTTTTTTAGATGTTGTAACAGACTTTAGACGTTTGTATTAATTTTGGGGACTTGGCTTGGAAACCCTGGGTTTCCAAGTCCCCACCTTTTGTGAGTCCCCACAGATTAGTGGGGGACGTGGGAAGGGGATAATATATCCCTTTCCCCTTCGTAGATCTGCACTTGCATATCTGCGAAAACTCATTCGCGTGCGTAACCACGAGCCTCCTCTCTTTAAAGATCTCGTGGTACCCCAACACCCCTCCTCCCTCACCGACCGGCGTTGCCCCACACCTCTTATTGCCACCAACCCACCTCCCTTCCCATTGCCGCGGCACCCACACCCCCAAGGCCCCGCCACAACCCACGTTAAATCCCCAAAACCCTGTAACCATCGATTCCAATTTTTTCCTATCTAGTATTGTTTTATGTGTGACATTGATTTC
>JBAGKO010000008.1:29008411-29020582 GCA_037177275.1 Acacia concinna
ACTATTTCATGAAACGATCTCTAAAGTGCATGCACAAATTGTGCCTGGCCGAGTCTTTTCTGAGACAGTAACGAAGAAGCTGGACATCGTGACTCAAAACACATCCGCATGTGTTGTTCGTCAGTTTGACAGAACAGCGACGATGTGTGAAGTTGGTGAGCCACACAATGTCCTATCCCGGCAGTTTGGAAGGTGCTGCAAGGTGAATTTGATAGAACAAAAATACGACTATGGAGAGTTTCAAGTGGAACGATTTCCGTGCATGCACGCTGTTGCTGCTTGTGCCCGAGTAGGTATTGATCACTTACAATTCGTCCATCAAGTTTTTATGTTGGAAACCATGAAAATGACATATGATAATGAGTTCCAACCTATAGGAGATGCGATGTATTGGTCGTAAATGAATTGTCCTACTGTGATACCTAATCCAGCTACTGTAAGGGAAAAAGTTCGTCCACGATCAACTCACATCCAAAATGAGATGGACTGGACCACATCCATTGAATCAAACAGATGTGGCTTATGTCATCAAACCAGTCATAATTGTTCTACTTGTCCTCAAAGCTCGAACGCATTACAATAAATAATGTATTTGACGTTAAAACAATCTATAGTACATTGTCCATATCATCTTCTATATCATTTTGTTTGTTCTTTCAACTTCTTTATATTATGTCTCCCAATTTTGTGATCGTGTTTTAAATAGCTTGGCTGTTATGTGTATATTTTTTTCCATTAACCCATGCAGAGACGTTATATATTGGCACACCAGTAGAGAGCCATCGTTAATCCAGGTCTAGAGGATCCATCACTGTTGTACTTGCAACGTCAGCATATTTCCAAACGTGTCTAGAATTCAAATGTGAGTATACTGTTTTGGATACGTACCATAAATTACTAACAAATGTTGCTGACTCTTTTCACTTGTTAATTGTAACTTAACAGGATTTTGCAGACTCGACGCGTCAAGAGTACAACTCGAATGGCTGCATTGCCACATGAAATCATTGACTATCTTACACAAGCAGGCTTTTACGGAGCTGCCCGACTGGTTCCATTCGACTACGACCTAGGTTTAGTGTCGGCCCTTGTTGAATGGTGGCGCCCCAAAACACATACCTTTCACACTACGCGCGGAGAGTGTACCATAACATTAAAAGATGTATCCATATAGTTGGTCATCCGTGTGCAGGGTTCAATGTTATTGGGGATACCCACCTAGATTGGTTTATGCTTTGCGAGGTCCTGTTAGGTATTAGACCACCTCAAGATAAATTACACGGGCAACGACTAAAAATAAGTTATAATTTAATAATTTTATTTCTTTAAAAAATGTTAAAAAAATTGTTTAAAATTCTTCTGACCCAGGCCTTATCGCTTACGGGCCGAGCTTTGAAAAATAGATGTTTTTCTTAAGTCAAGCTTCAACGGGCCAACCCTGATAAGCCCTTAAAGGGCCGGCCCTTTTTCCCAGCTCTACTGAAAATAAAACAAAATCCAAGATGTCCTCTTAGTTCACTAATCCCCTTTAGACCTCTTACATGTTTCATAACATAACATGTTTTATAAAGTACGTCCTCCTATTATTCTCAACTTTAAATTGATAGAGTCAGTTAAAATGTGTGTGTTTAAAATCGCAAACTTTAAAATTATGAGTTATAGGTATTTGATGAATTAGTGAGAAAGTTTTATGGTTACTTATTTACAATGAGGGGGAAAGTTTGATGTTTTAGACAAAAAAAATGTTATATCAACATGCATGGTAAATGAATACCTTTAAAAATAGTTCTTTTTTTTTAGAGGTTAAAAAATGTAATTAAGTTATTTAATTATATCATATGTTATGTATAATTATATTATGTATCAATTTATAGATAAAACAAATTAGTTTTGAGAAAAACCATAAATATAAGTAAATTAAAGCAATTTAATTAACTTACTTAATTTCTCTAAAGTAGTCAACTAAGTATTATATTTAGAACTAAAGAAGTATTTAAATAATAACCAACAAAGAGTTTATCAATAATCTTTCTATGTCTCGAATTTGAATTCAAAAGAGACACACTGCTGGAATGTATCAATTGAAACTTGAAAGTATGAAAAAAAATATAAAAAATATATTTAATAGATATTTTTATTAAATTATAAGGATCAATTTTTTGAAATCAAATGAAATGATGGAACAAAACTAAATTGAAGGCAAATTTAAGAAATTATATGTTAACCCAATAAATAATGTACTTGTTTAAGCAAAAAAAACAATGGGAGTAATATAATTTAATTTAATACATTTCACTTTTAATCCTATATCTCATCTTTCCAACAAAAAAATCATATATCTCATGAAAATTGAAAAAAAAAACAATCATATATCTCATGAAAATTGAAAAAAAAAATCATCCAAAAATAATTTATCAGAAAAATTAAACTTAAACTAACATGCATTCTGATTTTTATTAAAAATATCTATCATTTCAAGAAAATAAAAAACTATAAAATAATTTTAGCAAAGCACATAAAATATATCCAATTATTTTGGGCCTAGGATAGATTTGGAAGTTAAAACCCTTCTTCAACCCTCTTTAGTTCTTTAGGCCCCAAACTAGGCGCGCCGGAATAAGAGCTCAGGGGCTGTGGTTGAAAGACGCTGTGCCGCCTTCACTGTTTTCAAGAGCGAGGGTCTTGGACGGCGGAGGTCTGCTTAACCTTTCCCGGCAATGGCGAAGAGGAAGGAGAGACAAGTGAATCCGGAACCCTTTGATCCGGACGGCAATGAGTCCGTCAAATCGAAGACTCGCTCCAAAGCTGCCAAACATCACCAAAAGGGAGAGAAGCTTATTTCATCCAGTATTAGTTCCAAAATTATGAAGGAAGCCAGGCTTCAGCAGAAGGAGATACAGGTGGAAGCTGAAGCTGCCCGAGGGGACGCCAACAGCGCGTTCTTTCAAGTTGAGGAGCCTCCTAAGGTTGAGGAAGATGCTGATGATATTGATGAATTTACTGGGTTCTCTGAGACCCAGAGCCAATTTGGTGGATACGATGTGAGTGAATTTTAGCTTAACGCCTTTAATTTTCTGTATGCCTCATTTTTTGAGTACTTATTAGCTGCTGCTTCTCTGTTCGATTGAAGTGCAACTTGGAAACTTTGGGGCTTAGACCATGTTGTGGGGAACATGGTAGTTAAATTTTTAAAATTGGAGCTGAGAGAATTTTCTTCATATACCGCTTACTTCTCCTTACTTGTTATTGTGTTCGTTTAGTGAAAAAAGTGGCTTCTTTGTTTTACATTTAGAAGTCAGAACATGTTAAGAATGTCTCTTCGTATATGCAGTTTTTACTTTTGTAACGAAATGGAGATGGTTACTTCAGACCTCTTCTCTGAAATTACATTTTTGAAGTTTCCTTTAAGTTCTTTGTATTCTGTAATCTGTAATCCTTTAGTAGGCTCGTTTTGTAGCATAGTCAAACTTCACTCACTGTGTCCCTCATAATAAATTCAGGAAGAGATTGATGAAGAAGACGAGAGAATACTGGATGCGTTCTTATTGAAAGACCAGGGCAGGGAGCGAACACTTGCTGATCTCATTGTTGAAAAAATAAAGGAAAAGGACGCAGCTGTTGCTTCTGGTAAATTTCATAGTAGGATATTGATCAATTTGTGTTTTGATTTTGAGTATTTTCAGAATAATCAAGCCATCGATGCAAAGGACTTAGGAGTTTAATTTATTATCTTATTTTGTATGCAGAAGTGCGACCAGCGCCAAAGTTGGATAAATCCATACTAGACATATACAAGGGGTATTTTCAATGCCCAATTCAGAAAGATTTTATTACTTTGTAGATTACATGAGGAAACGCTTTTCCTTTGAGTTTCCTAGTTATTTTTTATCCTTATGGTGAGTCGTTGCTTTTGTAATTTCTTATACTGCAGGGTTGGGACACATCTTAGCAAATATACAGCAGGAAAAATACCCAAGCCTTTCAAACACATCCCTGCCATGACGCAATGGGAGGAGATCTTATATGTAACTGAACCTGAGAATTGGTCACCGAGTGCAATGTACCAAGCAACTAGAATATTTTCTTCCAATTTGGGTGTGAAAAAGGCAGAGCGCTTCTACAAGCTTGTGCTGCTCCCAAGAGTGAGAGAGGATATAAGAAAGAACAAAAGATTGCATTTTGCTTTATATCAATCACTGAAAAAGTCACTTTACAAACCTGCTGCATTCTTTAAGGGAATACTGTTTCCATTATGTGAGGTATGTACCAATTGTAAGTTGCAGGGCAATAACTCTTGTTAAATGCATTGCCTTGTCTTAAATATGAAGAGATTCATATTTGCTTTTTATATATACGTGTATGTGTGTTTGTTTTGCATATATTAAATTAATAGCTCAGTCCTTATGAATATGGAATTTGTAATGTTGTAACAGTTTCTTTATATTAATTGCTTCTTACTGTCTTATGAGAGTATGACAGTTTCCATATTCTCCAATGCTGGCTGTAGTTTAACTAAATGGATGTAAATGTTTGTCGATTGTTGTTTAGATCGTATGCTTGTTTCTGATACAGTTCTTACTTTCTAATTTCTATGTCCATTTTCCTGTGGATTCTGAAAATATTCTTAATGTACAGTCACGTACATGCACTCTCAGAGAAGCAGTCATTATTGGAAGCATTCTACAAAAGGTTTCCATTCCTCCACTTCATTCAAGGTATATTTAGTTGGTCAATCACGCCTTTTAATCATAAAAATTGGCTGATAAGTAAGGCAGACTTCACTAGGGCATGTGGCATAATGTTTGAGTAGTTTTTTAAACTTAGGATTAGAGTTTAACTTCTATATTGGTATTGAAATTTGAAGGGTTAAGGGTGGTTGTCATTCTGGTTATTATTTAAGGTGGATAAGCTGGACAATTACAAACTACTTTAATTTAATCCATGCTGTGTTTGACCTAATTTTTTGGATACATTTCAGTGTGGCGCTGTTGAAGCTTGCAGAGATGGAATATTGTGGAACAACAAGGTATTTAATAGTTCTACTAATTCAATAATTGTTATGAAGTTCAATCGTTTATGGAAAATTGATTAATTGGTCCTTGGTGGTGATATGGCAAAAAGTTGAACTGTTATTTTATTGGCTTGGCAGCAAGATTGGTTTTTTGGTCAAAGGAAGAAGTTACAGAGTAGTTAACTAAATAAAATGGATAGGATGTTGTTGAAGTTTAGGATTCTAGTTGCTGGTATAGGGCATTAATTATGAATTTTTAAAAATTTTCGTTGTTTTAAGTGAGTTACTTTTGGAATTCGACTACTCATACTATAGAATAAGATGACAAAAATGAATACGGATAAAGTGAAAATTCTTGCAGATATTAAGTTTGGAATCGATCTTATTTGTTCTTTTGAAGTTGTATTGTTTCCACGAGTATCTATGTGTTATGTGTATAATTTTGAACCTATGTTATATTTAGTCAGATGAATGAAGCTCTATTTCAATTGCAAAAAAATCCATATGTATAATTAAATTTGTACTAAATGATTAATATTAGTATGGGTTCATTTTGGGCACTAATTGAATAAATGCATACAAAATTGTCCATAATATTTCATTTTAAAATGGTTGCAGCTATTTCATAAAGCTTCTGTTGGAGAAAAAATATGCTTTGCCATATCGCGTGGTTGATGCTATTGTTTCTCATTTTACGAGATTTGTTGAGGAAACTAGGATAATGCCTGTTATATGGCACCAATCACTTCTTGCATTTGTGCAGAGGTCAGTGATTCCTAATTCACATTATTATTTCTTTATATGTGTTCTTCATTGAATACATCATAAGTGTTGCTTAATACTCCCTCCGGTTCTTAATATAAAATCTAGTTAACTTTTTTTGGAAAGATTAAGAAAGATAAATAACCTATCTAGTCATATCATATGTTGTTTATCATTATATTATATATCATTTTATAAGTTAAGTAGAATAGTTTGAGGAAAAATGATAAATTAATTGCTTTCAAGTAATTTAATTATATTTCTTAGGATTCTCCAAAAAAGTCAATTGAATTTTATATTTAAGACCGGAAGTAGTATTAGGGGTGTGGGTTGTTGAGTGTAAAATCTCCTCTTCTAATTTAACTGTTCTTTCAGGTACAAAAATGAACTGCGGAAGGAAGAGAAGGACAATTTAAGGGATCTAGTGGATAAGCAGAAGCATAGATTAGTGAGAATACTGTCTCTGATATTGTTACTTTCTATAATCGAAAATTTATGCCTGTATTCAATCAATTCCTTCTACTGCAGGTCACCCCTGAAATTATCAGGGAGCTAAACCACAGCCGTAATAGAGGAGAGAAGGAGGATGATCTTATGTCAATTTATATCCTTTCCTTAGTTTTTTTTTTAACCAACCACATAAGGAAATAATAAGAAGAGAAATAATGGAGACTGACCATTAGTATCGTCTGGCTGAATCACATTATAAGGAATAGTAGGGATATATTGGATAATTTTTTCAAAGGATTTGATGGGTATTTAATTTTAATATTGCTTTTGCTCCCTTTACACCAATCAGAGCTTTAGTCACGTCAGAGGAACTCGTGAAATTTAGCATGTATCGAATAAAATTTTACATGAACCAACCTAGAAGTATTGTCTGCTTGCAGTTTTTTCAGTACTCTTGTGTTTCCTTGACAACCCAGTACCATCTCCAGTCTCTTTTATTAACAAACATATTGAAGAAGATAGATTTGACATTCCAGAGGTGCCAATGGAAGAGGACTAATTTATATCTGGGCATGGTGCTGACATTGTCCTTGATTGTATTGTTTTAAAGGTAAGACACAGTCATTTGTAATTCTTTGCGAGTGATTAGATTATACTATCTGAATCTGGCAGCATATGTCTAGTTATTTCTGTCTTTTCTTGCATGGCTTGTTTTTAAATCTTTAGAAAGAGGTAATCTGAGCAATGTTTGCAGTACAATGTTTAATTTTCGTAATGGTATTTGAAGATCTATTTTTAATTTGCAGCTTGCAATAGGAATTGTATGGCTTTCATGGAACCAAAGGCTAGGTTTCTGTTGCTCGCATTTTACATTGGGTTTTCTTTGGGGAGGGCAATTATTGCAGTTTCACTGAGGCAGCTAAATGGCAGTGCGTAGCAGTCCGAGAATTTTTGTTGCTTTATGTAGTTGAAATTTTGATCCATAGTATTTTGAGAAAAAATGATGTGACGCGCCATGATCTGACGTAATCTTATTTATTTTTTCCTGCTAATGTGCATTTCATTGACGCCTTCGAAGGCTATAAGAAAAGAATCTCATTGCCGTAGATCCCATAGAAGCATAGCCAAAGGAAGGGATTCAAGCAAGAAGTGAATGGAATTTTATTTTCCTGAGTAGTGTGGGTTTTATGAGATATACGAAATTTAAAAAAAGAAATATATTATTCATAATTTACATGTGTGTGTTTTTGCTTCATAATTTTAGAGAAATAGCTAGCATTTGCCTTTCGTTCTCTCGTTCTCACACACCCATGTACATGTCCTGTCTGCGCACATGTGGTCGGTCTTGTTTACGAAGCTTCATCGATGAAAATTTTTGAAATTTTCCGCCTCAGCTAATATTTGTTAATTGAAAGTGTAGATTGGAAGCAAAAGTTATGGACTTGTGGTGTAAGTTGAAACAAGATGGATCCCTTCTTATTGGAACTTGAAGAAGCCATAGGGTTTAAGCCATTGGATTTCTCATAGCACCGAAAGGATTTGAGCTTAGCACAACTACTTGTTTTTATCAAAATTATGGTCTTGGAGCTTGTTTGGGATTCCATTTGAAACCTTCAACCTGACTTTTGGACTGACAAAAGTTAGTTGTAGTAGGAGATCGCGAGTTTGATTTGCTTGTAATTCATGCCATTTTGTTATTATTATTTTTTTCAAAAAAGCTCCTTTGAACATATCATCAAGTCCAAGGAACATTAATTAACGATATATTGTATGTGTTTGGATTAGCATTTATAAAAAGTAAAATTTTCACAAACCTGAGTTTACAAGCTGAAGTTTGGACAAAAGTTGATTCAGATAGATCTTTGACCTAACCTTAAATTATTGTCTTAAATGTGGTTTTGAAGGAAAAAGAGTTATTAAAAAATTATATTAACCATGTTATGGCCTCTCAGACTTTGTTTTGGATCAAACGCAACACCGATTCAAACATGGCCACAATAAGTTGAGTGAAGCAAATAGTTTTTCAAAATTTAAGAATAAATAAACTAAAAAGGCGAAGCAAAAGCGGCTGACGATAATAGGCACAGTGAAATTGAAGGCGAATTTGACACCCCAGATTTTGTGATGGCATTTGTAAACAAAAAACAAGACAAAGCAAACGATATGTCTAAGAAATGGAAATGGTTGAGGGGACATTTGCTTAGGATATCTGACAATGATTCAACCTCAGCCATAATGGACTATGAATTGAACTGTATATGAATAAACACACACGAAGAGAATTGCGGCGGTCAAATCTTTAGGAGGTTAAATGTCGGATACATGTCACTGATATGCAGCCTTGGCCACCTATCATCTTCTATTATTCAACAGTTGTTTCTCTTCTCTTATCATCACCAATATTCTTAAAAACACACACACACACGAATAGTAAGTTTTTATTGGCTTAATCTTCTCGAAGATTTCAATGCGCCGTTTGAAATTGAATCAGACAAATGTTTTGATGTATATATACTCTAATTATTGTTTAGCCCCACTTTAATTAGGTTGGTACTTTAATGAGTGTAGCCACATGGTTTTGCTAATTGCATCACCCATTACTGTAATATCACTGAGCCGAAAAGCAAAACTCAACGAACAGATCAGATATTAAACAATATTTTAAACGGGAGGATTTTGTTGCAATGTTTTTCAACCACTCATTCATATGTGTATATATATTGATTGCGCCACAATCATCGTTATTGAATCCATCAACTTGATACAGATAAATTAATAAAATAAAACGCTTAGCCTACCTCCTTGGAACATTCTGGACCTTTTGATGTGAGTTTCATTCTTGCAGAGACCATAATTTGCCACTAAAATCAATGTTGGGCTCCTACAAAGTGTTAATTTGGTTCTGAAAGATCTAATATATGGTAATGCCCTGTGCTATACATGATGTTGGGATGATATCAGAATAATATTTCTTATTGAAGCTGTCTTTTGCATATACATATCCCTATTATGATTGATATATACACCTTCTTACATGCAGAGATAATCTTATTGAAAATGGTCTTCTTTTGGCACTTTTAAAAATGGTCACAATCTCTAGTGACATCATTTTGCCTATTCAATTATGAGTAGAGTAAAATGAATTCGATTCACTTTTAAGTATTAATTAAGGATGTAGGATCATATTTAAAGAATTACTGAGCTTTCTATTGAGACCCAAGATTGTTTGATCTAATTTGATAATATTAAATAAAGATAATCATTATCTAGTAGCTAAGTTGTTGTATGAAGTAAACTTGTCAGAGAGGACATCATGTGGTGGCTTTTCTAAGTGACTTCAGCAGATATCTATTCCAGCAAATAGAATTTGTTCTGATTTATCCCATATATTATAACGAATTATTCACCAATATATATCTTCATTCTATAATTTACAGGGAAAAAATGGGCGTGTTACATATCATAATTATAATATACCGATAACTGAAAGCGTTCGTTAATTTTATATTTTTCAAAAAATAAAAGATGCAGTTAGTAATGGTGCAGAAGGGGATCAAGAACAGAATATCTTTTTGGTGCTTAGTTTTTCTATAACATCCTTGAGGATAAAATTAATGATATATATTAATTAGCTGAGGAACCAATTAATGAAGTTGAATGTGAGTTTGAGAAAGCAACTTCAATTTTAAAGGCATTACACTGTTTCGGATTAGACAATACTAAATTACTAATGCTTCAACTAACTCTAATTAAATCCTCAAGCTTTAAGGGCGGCTTTAATTCCCTGTGACTCACTAACTGCCACAACCTCCTGATCCGTGATTGTTTGGTATTCCTGCAGTTCATATATATATATATATATATATATATTCTCTTGTTGCTACTTTCTGCTTACAACCAAATGACACAAATATAATATATTTTATGAAGTTAATTCTCATTAGTTCATTACTAATGTGTAGGAATGTTGGGTTCTTTGTGAGCCATAAGAAATTGGGATGCCGTACTTTTTGTAACGTTTTAATAATGTGAAGACCTAAATGCAATATTTAATTTTAGGTAAGAGGATGCATCACCAGGTTCGTCATCCTCCAATTTCACCAAAAAAAAAAAAATGAACACAACTTTTCCATTTGCTTCACAACACCATAATTTTAAATCCTTTAATTTGTTCCATCCACTACATCCATATTGCTATGTGCTGCTGCTTTATCCCAATAATTGTCGTCTTCCAGAGTCTGACATTTATCTGAACTCATTATTTGTCAGTGCGCAGTTCAAGAGATTGGAAACCCCGTAAGCAAAATATATAAATAAATAAACTTGGAACCAAAGAGAGGTTTTGTATTTTATATTATATATATATATATATATATATATCCATCTCTCACTCTCAATGGGGTTGCTTTTACAGTTTTTCTGTTAATTTGTCTCATTTTCCCCTGATCCCTCTTGTTTCCTATCTAGGGAAAATTACATTTAGGTCCTAAATAAGGAAATATACGTCAAATAGGTCCCGTGAAAAAAATATACTCTTCTCAGGTTCCAAGTTAAGAAATTTATTACTGTCAAGTCCAAATTAACAACCCCGGTGTTGTTAATATAGCCCCTGAGGTTGTTATTGACAACCCCAGGGGCTATATTGATAACCTTGGGACCTGACAGTAATATATTTCCTACACGGGACCTCTTTGACGTAAAGTCCCTTATTTGGGACCTCAAGGTAAATTTCCCAAAAAGTAATGTTTCACAGCCCTTAAAAATATATATATAATTTACTTATTATACAAATATAATACATAATTGTTGAGTGTGTTGTTTAATTAGACTAAATTTTGCAAATTTAAGTTTGCAAAACAATGAAGCAATGGTCAAGTTACTTTACTTTTTTTGATACATAGCCAAGTTACTTTTCACTAAAACTTGAATTTGGAGCATAGACGCATTTTCTTAATAAGGAAACAAACATGTCGTTCGACCATGTGTGTTTGATTTCTCATTAAGCCTTTAAACCTCGATCAGTTTTTCCATTGGCATTTACTTCTCAAACCATGGGGGTTTTCCCAACAGAAAGTAAATAACTAATTTGTCTAAAAAGTGTTTAATTTTGAGTTCAAAATTGATTTTGACATATGTCCACATGTGTGAATATATTTTTCAAAGAAAATCATGGTTTTTATTGTCATAATTGATGATTATAGGAATCCAAACAGGCCCTGAATTAGTTTTTTAAAAACTTAGTTAACAAAGTGATTATGTTTGATATGAGTCCGAAACATATATATACAAGTATGTGTATCGAAATTGAAGTGTCCACTTGAGATTGAGATGGATGGAAATGTGCAAACGGTTGAAAGGGTCAAAGACAACACACACACACACACACAGTACAACAGGATAAATTTGAAAGAAATAATAATATAAAAAATGACAATTAAACATGTGTCAAACATGAATAAGCCTCCTATTGGAGGTGTCCACAATTGTAACTTGACAAGGATATACAGGAACCGACTGAGCCGCTATTTCATTTCTTTCTTTTGATTTTGTAAGAATTTTTTTATAATTTATTAATATAAAAATATTGTCTACTTATTAGTTTGTGAAATTGAATCTACTAGCTAGCTAGATATTCTCAAACATTTATTATCCCATATCAATTTCTCTTATTTCTCATTTGAAATACATTTAAGATTTTTGTAATATATTTCTATGATTGAATATTCCAAAAACACAAAAACAAATATTGAATTGAATGATTCAACAAGTTGAAGAGTCAAGTAGCAGTCAGAAGTGGGTCTAATATTTTTCCTTTCAATTATTCCAATGTGCATGTGGTTACTTGTTGTGGGGGGCGGGAGAGAGAGAGAGAGAGAGAGAGATGGGCTGAAGTGTTTGAGACGTCGTTTCGATAGGAAGGAGTCAGATTGATAATACAATTCAATATG
>JBAGKO010000008.1:29021424-29056197 GCA_037177275.1 Acacia concinna
CCCGATAGATTAGGGCCATTTTGATAACAAAATTTGAAACTATAATTTGATAAAAATCTTGATTGAAATCCATGGTTTGGATAAAATTGCCAAACACTCCAAAAAAAATTTTGAACCATAGTTTTCTCAAAAGTTAGGTTGGAAACTATGGTTTTTAATATGTGATTTTTTCTTATTTTTTAATTATGAAACTTAGGTTTACGCAAGTTAAGACAAAACTTCTCTCACATACTTACCTCAGAATCCTTAAAAGTTATTCTTAACTAAACAATATTATTTTATCAAATCTAGATTTTCACAAAAGTTATTATAAAAAAATATATTATGAAAAACTTATTCTACCCTAAAAACTATTATGCAAAACTCAATCCAAACACCTTTATACGAAGTTGAAATCCTCGTTATATTCCAATGAAGGTGGTCTCATAATTACCCTCTTGACTGAATCCAAAAATTATTTGTTGGTTGTATTATTCCAAGTGACATGTGGCATCATTCTTCATCGTGTATGGTTTATCCATCCAGCTAGCTAGCTCATTAGGAATCTTCCCTGTGCATTCGTATAAATACATACGTACGTACACACAAACACTATGATGCTAAGGATCCCATTGATAATGACCCTGATTTATATATAACTTAGTGTTTAATTAAACGCCGCGTGACTTGATTGTATTACTAATCGATACACATTAGTCATTAAATTTGCCACGTTGAACTTTTGTGAGATAAATACAACAACATGGTTTTGTTATTCCCACAAATGAATGCAAGCTAAAATCCTCATATTTAATTTTAAATTAAAGTATCTCTCTATAAATTAAAGAGAGTAAATGCGCACACAGAGATATTTGCAAGTAGCAATATGTATTCTGAATAGGAACAAAACAATTCTATAATCTGTCGTGGGTTAGGATTGGACACGCTCATAAATAGAGTGATGTTCAATCTCTGGGAAGACCATTTAATTATGGTTCAAGTCACGGCGTTTAGGGAGGCATCCTAATTCTAAGGTGTCTAAGTTAACGCCTGAGGATAATTGATAACTCGCCCTACCTGACATTAGTATCATCTAAGAGAAATAAAGATTTCGCCCTGCTCTTAGACCATGGGTGAATCCGACTTAAAAAAAAATCTATAAAATTTGAAGCATTCTTAGCCACCCATCAAGTCTTTTGTACTACCTCTTCACCATTATCCTATCGGTGCACAGAGTTCTAAGATCTTATCCAACTAACATGCGTATACATAAATACGTATACATACGTATGCCTGCGTCTGTTGGGTTGACCTATTGTGTGATTTTTGCTCATAAATAGAAATTGAACTAATGGTTACAAGCGGTGCAATGGAAAAATATGAAAAAAAAAGAAGAAGATAATTTTTTTAATATTGAGATGAAGGATGAAGCTGATGCCATTGAAGAAGGGAGAGCCAAGAGCTCTTTCGGTGACCACAGCGAGGGGAAAAAAAAACAGAGAGAGAAGTTGCTTACATCTCATAATGGCTATGGGGTCTTAAGGACTCACTGAGAATTGTGTTGCATATGCGAGCCCATATATATTACTCTGTGCCATAAAACCTTTTTAAATGCTGAGCTGTTCCATGAAGTTGCCCTTGAAGAAGGAGAGCCAGGAGCTTATGGTCGAGAGTGTCACAGAATAAAAAATGTATATATATCTGATAGAGGCTATGTGGCCATCAGGATTATTTGGGAAATGTGTTTCAAGTTGGTCCTTGCTGATATATTTATATATATATATATAAATGAAGCTTTTTAATTGCTGAGGTGGTTGATGAAGCTATGTGCCACTGAAGAAGGAAAGCCACCAGAACCAGAAGCTTTTGGTGACTGTTACAGAATAAAAGTATTGAAATAGTTCATAGAGTATGTATAATATGAGTGGTCTTCAAGACTCTTTGGAATTGTGTTGCATTGTTTTCTTTTAATGATATTATTTTATAGTCAACATGGAATAACGTGCCAAGTGGGATATGCAACAAAATTGAACTTTGCTACAAAATGCTACAATATATATATATATATATATATATTTATATATATTATCATCTTGACTGCAACAAATATTTTGCTACGGTAAGATGTGTTATTTTTTTATGGTTTAATTTCCTGCTAAGTCAAACGTACGTCATCTTATATATTACAATTAACCTCATAAGCTTCACGAGACAGTCATTTTGGGCAATAAGCCAAGTGTTTGAAATATCCTTGAATATGCTCATGATATTTTAGGCACATACACATAAAACAATTTAATATTTCCCTGAATTAAACTAAAATTCTTGTTCACACCCACCAAATTAAGCACACTCATTGAGTTTTTTTTTTTTTTTTTGCAATATGATGGTTTTGTTGACCAGAATGGAATTAAAATAAAGTATACGTGGTTTAATCTAAAGGGGAACTGTAAAATTGGAAGCCAAGTGTAAATACAATGCAAGTCCCCAAGTCCCACAAACTGCCGCCCTTTTACTGTCAAAAGAGAATATTTTAAGACTAATAATGATAATGGAACTCATCATTTTTGAACTTTCTATTGCAAAAGTTAAATCCTCCTAAATGCCTTGTTACAATTATTATGTGCTGATGAAAATGGTTGCTTGTCAAATTATAACACAAGTAGTGTATTTAGGAATTTGTCTTGTACGTTCATTTAATTATTTATATATATATGTACTATTTATAGTCGCTGTTTGGATCGATGCTTAATTAATGGTGATTATAAGATAATCATGCAAACTCCAAATTAAACCGTTTTAGAATTCTCTTTAGATGAGAGAATATATATAATAGACACTGAGATGACTTTATCATGCACAATCTTTTGTCTCTCACCAATATTGTGTGTATTAATGGAAATTATCTTTATATTCCATATACATACGCTTCTGATGATACGTAGATGCCACTAATTCTCGTTCTTCGTCCGCAAATTCCCAAAGTGTGTATTAATATTGAAATAAATTAAAACCAAAACTGTGAGAAAAACAAATTAATCTATCATACACATATATCCACATGGATCAATAAGATCTTGGCAAGTGAGCGAGAGAGTTTTTGACAGATTCTTCTTTGTTTGGCTTTGAGTGCTTTAATGTTAATTGCTTGCCTCTTTGTCTCTATGTCTGTCCTTGCACACACAACTAATTAACACTCATCAACAAACAAACAAGAATATAAATACATTCATTCCTAGTAATATTGGTTTACTCTGATTAATTCATTGCTCATAATAAATAGCATAAAGAAGGTTGGCTGATCTCACCTTAACAAAGTTCTTGACACACACACACACACACAATGCAAAAGGTCAAGTCTTTGGGTAACATGAATAAGATCGCTATCACATGACTTAAAGGTCATGTACTAAAATCCGGTAAACAACCTAAAACTATATACATCTATCCATCTTCAATCCTCATATTCCTCGTGGTGAGAGTCCAGACCCTTTAAATATATACAACAAATGTGAATTAGTTTTGATTCAGATGTAGAATCGTATCATGATTGATGTGTGACTTGTGGACTTTGAGAAGCCGAACGTGAGGGTACTATGGGCTTGGAGCTCAAGTTGGAAAGGACATGTTCCTTAGTACAATAAGGACACAGCAAGGTGCGTGCACTGTGGATGAAGAAAACCTAATTGCAAATTGCAAATCCAATATTATTGAACACAAGAAATATAAAGACATGACATCTCTTGCTGCAACATAAGTTTTAGCTACACTTGTCCACACACACACACGGATATATATATATATATAGATAGATTGACTTATGTCCCAACTTGCTTGTAATTGACATTATGAAAGCTTCTTCATCTTCAAATAGAAACATATTGCACTTAATAATAATGGACCCTCCAGGTGTGTCACTGTTCTCTGTGCGGGCGCTTTAGGTGTGTCAACTATATATACGTTCTCTCATTAGCTACAAATATCAGGGGTCTCCTTGTTCATCAGCACTTGCAATGTTGACTTGGATTTGACAGTTCTTTGCCATGTGAAAATTAAAAAAATATCTGTACTTTTTAATTGGTTTTTTAAGTTAGATATATTGCTCTTCCCCATCTCTTGCCAACGTACTGTGTTGTGATTGGATATTATAATCAGAAATTGTTAAACATGTGTGCTGACAGCTGAGGCAAACCCCTAGTGCTACAAAATTTAAACTGTTCAAAGACACCTTCTGATACAATCATGGGTTATGGGTTGTTTTGATTACGCAAGTGATTTAACATTTCAACTTAAACCCCCTCCAATGATCTAATTGTATCTTGGTGTCATTATTTGACTAATTTTGGAAGAACAAACTGAAGCTAAATTGGTTTGTTGACTAAGGACTCAGATTGTATATTTATGTGCTTTTCTAATATGTTCGACATAAATGATAAAATTCAGCATCCAATAGTGCTCCGAAACAAGAAGGGAATAGTGGAAGAAGTAAAATATTATTTCTAGTATTCACACCAGAAAATTTACAGAGATGAACATGGAAGGTAAATTAAACAGAGAGTATATCACATCCTGCATGATGTGAATTTTTGCACCTTTTTTTTTTCACAAGTGAAAGAATAAGCAGAAACCAGCTGAGCTTCATCGCTAACTACACCCAAAAGCTACGAGCTGGTCCCCCCAAAACCTCTCACTCCAAATCAAGCCCAAAATAATAATAATAATAATAATAAGAAGAAGAAGAAGAAGGTTCTGAAACCAGAGAAGGAGATTCCGGGGACATATCTGCAACCATCCCGCAGGAAATCTCACTTTCTCGCACTCTATTAAGCTAATAATGAAGAAGAAGAAGAAGTTGAAGTTTTAGCCTTCAAGCTTGCTGCTGCAAATCCTTCGAGGGTATGAAGGTTCCATGGAAGCCATAGGGAACCCTGGAAGGAAGCTTAATGGAAGCTTCAAGCTTCAAATTCCCGGCATTCACAATATGCAGCTCTGACTTCCATTCCTTCTCATCATGCACAAATGCTAAGATATAGCCATCGTCTTCTCTCTCTGAGTTTGGATCCCTGGGTAGAAACAGAGGCTCGCCACCGAATTTTTCGTCGCCATAGATATATTTCTTCACCTCTCCGGTGGATAAGTCCACTTTGGCAAAGCCTGAAACTTTAGGCCATGGCTCTGCAAGAGCCAAATATGCGAACTTCGTCTTCCTTCCCAGCTTGTTCCTGTTCACCATTCCAGCTTCGAGATTCATTTGTTCTGAGAGAATGGGTCGGCGAGTTGATTTTCCGGTTTTCAAATTCAGTCTGATTTCAGATAGAACGCTCTGCAGATTCTCCTCGCATTCATTGAAAATGGAGTCTGCCGGAGTCATGCAAGAACCGATCACGACAACCTCGTCGGTCTCTGGCTCCTCCCAAGCATTCCAGAGATGGAAGCAGAAACAATCTGGAGCTTCTATCCATCTGATACCAGAAGCATCATTCGCATTCTTATCAAGAATCCCGAAGCGGGACATCTTGTTCTTGTCGTATATCACCGGAGAACCACCTCGTATCATCTCCGACAGCTTGAACACCACCTGCTGATCTGGCACCACCACGAAGTTCTCTGTAATCGCAAAATCATGCATCATAGTGGGCTCAGAAACAGGAATCTCAACATCTGGAGACTTCTTTCCATCCGCGGAGAATCGGAAGTACTTCAAGTAAGGCTTTTGAATGACGTCATAGCTGAGAGCGAAAAGATCGCCGGAAACAGGGTCGACTTTGGGATGAGCGATCATTGTGGATTTAAGCTGACCCGAGAAATCGTAACGACCAACGGTCTTGAGATCCCCACTGGGTGTGATCTTCACATGGTACGGTAAATCGTCCTCGGACATGGCGAGAAGGCGGTTGTTGAAATACACTAAACCGGCGTTTGCCACCCCCATTCCATTACTTCCGTCGACGAGTCCGAACAAGCCGCGAGCGTAGAAAAGTAAAAGACGAGCGATTCCCAAATGGCCGTGAAGTTCGCCTATGGCTTTAGGGAAAACCGGACGCCCCAGGGACTTTTCTTGGACGAAACGGTTTGTCTCGGTGAACCTACAGGCATAGCTGACGGAGCCGTTTTCTTTGAATTGGAGAGCGTGGACCATGCCGTCGCCGTCGAACAAGTGGTGTCCGGCGACAGGCTCGTACAGCGGGTTCGCTCCGTTTCGGACGTATAACCCCCGAATGCATTTGGGGATCTTCCCGGTGACTGGGAGAGAGTGCTGGACGGCCTGCTCTGGCACCGGAGCGAAGTTTCCGGCTATTTGGACCCGTGGGTCGGCAGTTTTGGGAAGCGGGTGCTGGCGCTCGTGAGAAATTAAGGCGTTCTCGACGGCGTCCAACGCCACAGACGCCACTTTCTGGAAAGGATTCCATTTTTGAGGAAGGGGCTGATCAATATCGTAATCAAAAGCTGGTTTTTGAGGAGTTTCCTTGGTGGGTGCGGTAGTTTTAGAAGGAGGGTGACACTTATTGGGAAAAGGGAGAGTTTGGAGGGAACAAGTTACAGCAGGCTTGCCATTTCGAGACGATGATCTCTTCAAGGAAACAGAGGACAAGTCCTTGAATGGCAAAGAAGAGCAAGATGAAAGTTTAGTGTGAATCCAAGTACTGGAAGGAGCAGCAGTGCCAGCAGAAGAAGCCATGGCGCTCTATTTTGAAGGAGTGAAAGTAACAGTAAGAAGACTGTGGGTTTAAAGTTGGTATTGTGAAAGAGGGGGGAGAGATAGAGTGTTTGAAACTTGGGTTTAAAGAATGAAATATTTGAAGGATGAGGGTGAGAGAAAGAGAGAGCTGGGGGTGAATGAAAGGAGAGGAAGGGTATATATAGGGGGTAGGAATGGACGATAAGAGGACCACGTGGCACCTGTAGCATTAGTGAAAACAGGGGACTCGAGAGGGGGAGGGGGGGAGAAAATAAAAGGAAGGAAGGCCAATAAGTGATCGAAAACCATGTGGGCTAGCAAGAGTAGCATAACCTGCATGATGAAATGCCACGACCACGCACATACTTTGTATCTCTCTAAAAATAAAATAATAATTGTACTATTATGCTATTTACTATAAATTATTTTTAACTAATTCTTATATATTTTTTTAAAAAAAAAATTAGTTAAATTTACAACTTTACTCTCATTTATTAATATCTTTTTTTTATCTTTCCTCTTTTAATTAAAGGAAAAAATTAGAATAAATCCCTTTAATATTCTCAAACTGTCCTTATATTAAGGACTATATTTTTTTGGTCAAAATAATAAATTTACAATAGGCAGCAGAGTGGTGTGTGATATAGGCAGAGCACTCAGAAACATGCTAGTGAGGAGAGGGAGGAAGTTGGTTGAATAGAGAGCAACGACACGTGACGACTGACGAGCTGGAACGGCAGAAACAGGGCAAGATATGGAGGGAGCAATTAAGAACAGAGGAATGTGTAGGTGTTGTTATCGTGATTGGACGATATCGGTTCTTAATTGGCCCATTATGGAGAGCCAAGAGTCATACATAGTATACAGTATATAATTAGTCAATTAGCATATAGAAAGAGGAGGCTTGTTTTAGTTGGTGTATGTGGTCAATTAGAAGTTATCTTATACCAGCGTTAATTCATTCTTCTTGTTATGAACCTAATCAGGTCGGTATTGAATTCAAACTCTTAATAAAAAGACATTTAAAAAAGTCTTATAATAAAAATAATCGAGTCAACCACGTTCTGTTTAGGACAGTGATGCCCTGAGCCGTTTCATTAAAACATAACAAAGTTTAGTGACTTAATCACGTTCTATCCTGTCCCATAAACACTCCTGATTATAAGAAAGAATGAGAGAGTGCATGCTGTTGTGTAAATGAATGTTGGGATAACTGAGTGGGGAGGGCACATTTTTGTTGTGAAGTGAGTATTAGTTGAGATGTACACGTCGATCCCCGCGTTTGTGCCTCTAAGAGGGGAAGAGTGACACAAGGGAAACACGTGGCCATTTCTCTTGGTGTGCCTCCATATATCTACGTCACGTCTTCTACCCCACACGCTTATTGCCCTTCATCCTCCTTTTACCCTTTCTCCTCCTCTCTAATGCTCCCATATATCCTTACTCTTCTTTAATTAATGGTAATGGTGGAAAATTTATTTTAATTCTCACGTTTTATAAGCTAAATCAGTTCTCTCTCATTTTAATTGTAAGAAACTTTTAGAATAAACTATTCAAATTATTTCATTGTAATATAAGTCACAGGTTAGTAATGAATTTAGTTTTTATATATTAACCTTATTACAATTTACTAAGAAAAAACTTCAAATTTAATTATACAGTGCTTCTTTGTATTCTTCAATAAGTGAAAAGTTTCGACCAAAAAAAATATGGGCAAAGTTTAAAAAAATGATTTTTAAACAAAATTTATGAGTTAAGCAAATCGATCTTCTTGCTTTTGATTGATGAGATGCTTGGGGCGATTTATAATATGGTGCGTGTGGAGTATTTTATAATGACTTAATTTAGAGATAATTAATCGGTAAGTAAGCTTAATGTTACATCTTAATTTTTTTAAAAAAAATTATTTGCCTTTGTACACAGAAATTCCGTTCTCAATTCAGATTTTATTCAATACGAGACTTTTCTCATCACTTACACTTGGACTACGTCATGGTATTGGTGATGGAATTAGATTTTATGTATTATTTGATTGATTAATGTATTTAAAGGGAAAAATACTGGGAGCAGGGCTTTTTGTTTTGTGAAATTGTATTATGACAAGATTAAGAAAAGAGACCATTGTAATCACATTCTTCTCATGCATTTGTACATCACCACTGTTTGTCCCGTTCCTCATTCCATAGTACTGTCGGCAAATCTTGTTGCCCACCTTCAACAGTTTAATCACTGTAGTGGTTGGTTAGCATCTTCAAAATCGAACTTTTTTTTTTATTTAAAAAAAAGGTGATTAATTTCCTCTTAATCGATACCCTCCCCATTGCAATCTTTCTTTCTTTGCTTTTATTATAGTGTTATTTGTACAAGCCTAATAATTATTGTTCTAACCTATATTACAAACTAATAAAAGGTAATGATATGATTTTCCATTTCATCTTATTTAAGTTTTAATATACTCCTTAATAATATATATATATAGTTAATTTGATTAGATCAAAGAAGATTGTGGAATTAGGTAACATGACTTGTATTTTTTAATATATCATAATCATCTTTCTTAACTAATTTCTTTTCTCTCTTCTTTAATTATTATTAAAAAAAGTATCAATCAGGATAAATTAGAAAAAAGATTAAAAAATATTAAAATTATATTCCATATTTAGTATCAAGATAAACTTTTTAAATATGTCTTATATTAAGAACCATACAGAATACTAGTGCTACTACTAGTATTTATTTTATACCCGAAAGCCAGACGAGATAATATCTAATTCAACTGCAATATGTGGTGTATGCTTGAAACACGCAAGGATATCTCGTGTTTTCTTCTTCGGACATGTAAATATACAAGGATTATTAATTAACTTCGAATTAGTAGCAACATATATATATATATATATATATATATATAATAGCATTTGTTTTTTTGCCTGCGCATATAATAGCATATTACTGTAAGCAACAACACACACACAAGATAAAAAAAATACTTAAATCAAGTTCTTAATACTCATTTCATCAAATTCTTCAATTATCATGTGTTCATTTTTTAAATTATTATCATTTAACTATAAATTTGTATGGAAAAAAAAAGAACACAATGTCATGTTTGATTGAAGAATTTAATATAATGTATATAAAGAACTTGATATAAATATGATCAAATATAAAATATATATTATTTCCACTGTAAATTATATATAAGACAAAATTATACAAATAATGAAAATAGTTAAAATTAGTTTATGTTTGTACTGCGCTGGCACTATCTTTTCACTTCTACCCTAATTAATAATATCTTCAATCATAAATATAAGATTAAGTTGATTTTTTATTATTTAAAGATTAAAGAAAGTAAATAAGTTACTTAATCATATAATATATAGTGTATTATATATTATATATATAAATTTATAAGTCAGAAAAAATAATTTTTAAAAAATGATAAATTAAAGTATTTTAAAGTAATATAATTAGTTTTTTTATAATTCTGCAAAAAAAAAATCAATTGAGTCTTATATTCAAAATTAAAGGTAATATATGCTCTTCACTCTCTTGTATATCTCCACCTTTCAGTATATGGGAAATGTTACTCATTTATTTAGCAGGCTTTTAATCAATTTTAAGGGATGTTAGGGAAAAAAAAAAGAATATTAATTACTCTTAACATTTCCCAAGATATTTTATAAATACAGACATCAAGATTTTCAAAATTTTATCCTACAAAAATGAACTGAGGATGTAGTGAATAATAGTATATCCATGAGGCCTCATGAACATCACGATTTATTTCTGAAATACTAAGAAAACTCATCTAACAACAAAAATAAATAAATAAATAAAGTTGCATCCTTATCAAAGACACGATTTTTAGCATAGCAATAATGCGTTTAGTAATGGCACCAGCGATCGAATAGTGGTGAAAAACAAAACCAATATATATATATATATATATATAAACAAATATTATTAAATGTGAAGTGATAGAAGAAACAAATGGGATGAACACTGATGAAAGCCACAATGATGGAGGGTTGTGGCATATGCTTCCATGGACGAAAATGAAAGAAAGAAAAGGAAAAAACAAATTAATTAAACCAAAAGAAATGCTGAGAATTATATCCGTTGCTGCTATTATCCTTGACTTTCTCAAATTCAATATATTCCTGTATGTGTTTTGGCAGCATTGTTAATGGTGACAAAATTATTGACTCTTCCTGCCACGTGTAAGATCCTTATAGAAGATGAACTACGTTTTAACGCATGGCATCAATCAAATGAATCACCACTACTACTTGTATTTCTTCATGGGTCACTTTTGTTAATACCTATTCACATGTGTCCAACTTAAACATAAAAACGTGTATATTCATTAGGATTCCGATTCACTATTGAAAGAATAAAATGATCTTAACTACTCCCTCTTTAATGGTTGGTTCTTACACGGTATTTTTGACATTATATGAATCATTATTTCTTAACCAAATTAATTTCCTTTTGTCTGATACTCCCTTTTATACTTATTATAAGACACAAACTAATAAGTGATCTTAATCATTGTTATAAGCTACTTGCTTGTTTTTAAAGAGTATTAAATATTTTTTTTCTATATGTACGTATTTATATTTATATTTAATAAGGGTAGTGAGAGAGGGTAATATTTAATATGATATTAAAATTTATTATAATTAGTAAGAGTAATTTTTTAAATTACATAAATTTTAGGGCAAATTTAATGACTTTAATTATTATTATTGGTTTGTGAAAATTGTTAGTTGATGACTAAAGAGAGTATAATGGTAACATGACTAGTATACCAATGTTGTTCAATGAATGAGGATAGTCTTGGGAAAAAAAATTGAAATGTAAGATATTATTTAGAATGGGGTTAACCGATTTTAACTAACTAATTTATTAACGTGCGAGATTGTTGATAAAACGATTATTTTAGAATCTAACTCATACTCTTTTCTATCCTTTCCGTAAGGTATTTAGAAAGTAAATTATCTGTCCTTTTTTTAATGCACTACACAAAATATTTATTGTATTTTTCACATATTGTCCTTATTCAACGTTAGTTTTTGTTTTCCAAACTTGGCTTTTCAATTTCTCCGAAAATGGGTTTAATAAAATTTAAATTGGTAACTTGTTAATGAAATAAATAATTTTTAATTCTTTTATTGATTTTGATGAAAATGCTAAAAATAAATTATAAAAAAGAATAAGAGGAAATATAGAATATCATAGACACTATAATTTAATATAGGTTAATTAGACCTTGAGCCAAATAATAATGGTATATCACCATTTTACATAAAATGATGTCATGCATGATGAAAATCGAACTCATGCACCACACTGAGGAGTTCCTTCAAAACAAAACAAAACAAAACAAAAGGGTTGGTCCCTACGAACAAAAAAGCATCATGTATGGGTTCATATATTTCACAGCCGTTTGATTGTTTAAAGAATTATCGTTGTCATATACATAATGATTATATTATAGATACACATAACCAAGTTCTGGTATCATCTAGTAGGTACGTGCGTGGAGACTAGTTTTTATGTAAGAAATCCATTTCCAAAGAACGCTATGGATTATATTATGAAGAAAATATATTGGCAGCCTTATGTGCATAATAACTACAAATCAATAATGGATCGACTTGTGATTAGGGTTTAAGTATTGTTGATATACAAAATTTTAGTGAAGCCATAACTTCTTGATTATGTTAAGTTAAAGATAATATTGTGTATTTTAAGTTTTCAAATAATATTCATGCTTGTATAAGTTACAATATTTGATAATTTATAAATCCATAAAAAAAAAATCAAATATGTAAGCCTTATTATATCGACTTCCATTTAAGGCCATTGAGGTTAGAGATTGTACACTTAGCATTCACTCATATAACAAACAAACATATAAAAAAGGTAATAACTTGATTAAACTATTAGAACACAAATGATCGAAGCGGTTAACCTATATATTGAGTTAGATCATTTAATTTTGGTGAATGAGTTTGATTATTCCTACTCATAATTATTAAATTCTATTTATTATAATTTAATATATGAATGCGTGTAATTGCATATTATACATCGATATTATGTACTACCCCTTATCCTTGACATATATAAGATCTTCACTTATAGTGTAAATTGATTTTATATTAAAGGTACAAGGCAGTATCACTTTTTCCTATAGTATTTGCTCGAGCAAAACCATCATATTTTATTACAGGCTTATCAACTATATCTTTCTTTTGAATCCATGTGGATCTGGATCTGTCAGGAACGTAACTTAGAGGGAAAAATTATTCTGAAAGAAACGATGAAGCTTTTTTATTACACCTTGTTTGGGTGACAAATGATGCTTCAGTGCCCTAACTACTGCCCTTAATTATTTTATGGGGACATATCTGCGGTTGAAAGATTTTCTTCTTTCCTATAACATAAGATAATACCTGAGTTATATAGTAATCATTTCGCTTGTTAGAGAGAGAAATTAAATTAATTCTTTTTCTACATCTTCTTGTATCTTCCATCAAAATAAAGAGTTCAAATTAATTAATATTGTTTATTCTTATCTTGCTTTCGGCTAACTTATCATGGGGGAGGTTAACGAGTAACAACCACCATATCCTTCTCCCTCATGTTTTGGCCAATTATTTATTAATTAATTAATTTAATTACACTCTAATTAATGCGATGTATTCTCTCATGGAAGATGATGATGACCCAAAAACCTCTAACAAAAAGGAGAGCATAAAATATAATTTAACTATCATCACATTATCAGCTAGTTTTTAGGATATTGATTTCGATAGAGATGCTCATGTTTCTCAATAATTTAATTGATGTGCAAACACAACATTCTAAAGCTAAACACATAACGTGTCGGTTACTCGTGCGTGAGTTACGTATTCCATGATCCAATCTGTATTTTTTTTAATCCTCTTTTTTTGTGTGGTTAACGAATTTATTTGTCCAAAATTTTCATTATAGGTTTAGGGGACAAGGAAGTTGGCTTTAACTACCATGTCATAATTTTATATTGAGCGGCATTTCAATTATTTTCTCAAGAATATAATTGATCCACTATATAATATAGTATTATACTTTTATACTACTGATTAATTCGAATGAGTTGTGTCATACTCCAAATTAAAGGAAGTTATCCCAATTTAGTTTTATTATTCAGAATCTCAAGACTTGAATTCAAGAACTATATGTAAGTTAATTCAATATCCATATGAGTTAATCCAACAATTCTTAATCAAACCCAATATATAGAAAATGATAACCAACGAGTTGTAAATAATTTCATGCATAAATTAAAAGAAGGAAAAATCTCATATAAAGCTACTTGAAATAGAAAAATTTTAAATCAGGTTGGTAAATTAAATAAATCTCTAATTAAATTATGGACTCAATTTAGAATTTTAAAATATTTATTAAATAACTCTATTGCCCTCTCATAGTCTCATCTCTTCTTTTAAAAGGTTTCCATTCTTTTTAATTATTATTTCAATTAATATATGTGTATATACATTAATATATAATAAAATAAAATATGATTATATTAAATCAACTAATTTTTTTTGGGGTTTGGGAGGATCTCAAGAATAATTCAAGAAAAAAAAAGCATAACCCTAAAAACAATTGAATAATTTTTAATTAAATATTGAGAATATAAAATTTTATTTTTCACTAGATTTTTTTCTATGAGAAGAAAATTAAAATATGTTAATTATTAAAAAAAGTCTTGATATCATATATATATATATATATATATATAATATTTTCATTAATGGATTTTTTCTGGGAAAATGCCAATTAAATATCTTTTAAAATTGCAAAACCCATAAAAGTCTGTTAACATTTTAAAAAGACACTAAGATACCATTGATCAAATTGGGTTTGTCAAATTAGTTGATGTGAACTATGACAGGATTTTGTAAGACTCGTAATGGGATTTGTAAGTCTCATAATGAGATTCGTTAATATGTGTTGATCACTATCTCTCTCTCTCCCTCTGACAACACTATTTATCTGACATTGACACTAACATTAACTAATGCATAGTAATAAAGGAGAGAGGGATATCTACCATTGATGTGAACAGTAGTGGAATTCGCAAGTCTCGTAATGGGATGCACTAGTTTGTGCTGATTACTATTCATATCAGACAATTTAAAAAACTCAATTTGATCCATGATATCTTAATATTTTTTTGAAATGTTAATAGACCTTTTTAATTTTGCAAATTCAGAAGGTATTTAAGTGTCATTTTTCCCTTTTTTTTTAAAAAAAAGAGTTTCAGTAACGGAGAAAACCAAACTATACATCACACATGACAGAATTCTGTGATTAATGAATTTTGATTTTATTTTTATTAAGGTAACAAATTTAGGTTGAGTTCGTCCAAACTTTTAATTTTTATGCACAATATTTAAGTAAAAAATTTAATTGATACAAAGTTATGCTTTTCTTTTTATTTTTGGCCTGAATTATTCTTGAAGATTATTTTGGAACACAAAAATTTATTTGATTAAAAAAATCATATTGTATTTTATTGTATGTTAAGGTTAATATATATACATACATTTATTGAAAAACTAAATTACAGAGTCATAAAACTTTTTTTAAGAGGGGAGATGTGTAGAGGAGACTAGGTGGGTATAATAAAGGAATTTCACTCATATTTTAAAAATTCTAAATTAAGTCAATAACTTAATTAGGGATTTATTAATTTTAACAATAATTTAGAATTTACTTATTTCAGACAGCTTGATATAAGATTTTCTTAAAAGAAGCTTAGAGAGTATATTATTTTGTTCCTTATTATAAGACACCTTCTAAAAGACATGGATATGATCCTTATTAATATTATAACCCACCAAGTGCAATATTAATAACTACATTTTTCCAATATTGCTCATATTTAAAATCTCATGAATTGCTATTGAAACTTTTATGACTTAAAAGAAGCTTAGAGAGTATATTATTTGTTCCTTATTATAAGACACCTTCTAAAAGACATGGATAGGATCCTTATTAATATTATAAGCCACCAGGTGCAATATTAATAACTACAGTTTTCCAATATTGCTCCTATTTAAAATCTCATGAATTGCTATTGAAACTTCTATGACTTTTTGGATGTAATATACTCTGTGCGTGTATGCTCTACGAGGTAAAAAAAAAAAATCTCATCTTATCCTAAATATAAAAGCTTGTTAGAGGTTAGTTTTAGTCCAATATAGTATATATTAGTACCTTAAAGTATTACATATCTCATATTTATCATTTTTCTCCCAAACTTATAAAATAATATATAATATAATGTTGTGCAGAGATATTTAGGGAAATCAAGAGACATTTATTTGTTATAATCAAGTAATTTAGTCCACTTCTTTAAATTAACAAAACTAGTTAAGTAATTCTTATAGATTTGGAGTAAAAATGATCATGTGAGATTAATTAATTAATTAAAGAAATAGTGGTCAATTAGAAAAATCCATCCCCACCATACACAAAACCTCAATGTGCCTATATATGTCTCCATGTGAGGTATATAAAATGTAGTTATATTCTCTCACATATCATTCTTTTTAAAATTGCTCAAACGTCTAAAATGCTTTTCTAATTTATATTGCTCTACTTCTTACGTCCTCATCCCAAAATTACCTCACCACATATACACTTTGGTGGTTTTATTCATATATATGTTTGTGTGTGATCACATGGATCAATTGTGCATAATGACATCTCAAATTCTCAAATGAAAAGTTAAATTTTATGTACGAAACAGTACATCAGATTATTTTTTATTGCTTGTGTTACCAAAAAAGTTAAGGCATAATTGCTATGAGGTCTATCTCAAGAAAAGAATGTAATCACCAAAATGGCTCATAAAACAATAACTCTATATTGTTCACTTGTTATTGAATTTTTTTGTTGGTTATAGACATCCCTTAATTAGGATGTCAAAGTAATTCTCCCAGAAAGTTAATCTTCCTTTTACACCGATGTTGTCTGAGATGTACATGCCCACCACAATAAACAGTAAGTTTATTGTGTGTGAGTCGAGACGTATTCATAGGCAAAATTATAAACTGATCATGTACATTAATTACTGATTAAGGTTTAATCAGTTGTACGGCTGTCTTGATAAACAAGTTATTTGTGTTTTGGCCAACAAAAAAGTGTTTTGTTTATAAACTTAATTATATAAAATATTCGAAGAGGAGGAAGAAGTTGGTTGAAAATTCAATATCTTGCATTCATATAGTGACTAAATAATTAGATAGTGAATTACTCCCTCTGGTCCTAATTATAAGGGCCTGTTGACTTTTTTAGAGAATCTTAAAAAAATTTTAAGAAAGCTAATTATATTACTTTAAAACATTAAAATTTGTTATTTTTCTTTTTGTTTGACTTATGAACTAATATATAATGTAATAAAACACAATATATGATATGATTAAATAATGCAATTAACTTTTTCAGAATTTTCCTAAAATTATCCAAAAAAGTTAATAGGCTTTATAATTAAGACCGGAGGAGTATAAATTAATAATGTGAAAGAGAGATACAACAGAAAACATGTACATGGGAATCGTTTTGTGTGTTTGAGACCCCGAAGAAGGGGAAATTCACGTGATTAGGAGCCTTATAATTGCATTAAGCTGATACATACACTTAATCAAATACAAAATGTTACACATGAAATTAAGAATTAGAGTTTTTTTTAATATATTAGCTATCCTGCACATGAAATATAATGCACCTACAGTAAGGTGGAAATTAATGAAGAGTAACAATTAATACGGAAAATTAAATAAATGTTTCTTTGTGGAATCAATATCCCTGTTTGAATGATTTGGTGTGGAATGAAATTATAAAACAATGATTAATGCTTCCGGAAGACGATTAAATTAATGACTAATTAATGCTAAAATTGCATGTCAGATATTGAATATGGGTCAAGTGGTGTTCAAGTGTTCAACTATTATTGTCCTGATTAAATAGAATAAATCAAGGTTGCATCTCGTCCCACATAAAAAAAAAAAAAGAATAAAAAAGCAAATAAGACACACATGGGAGCTATAATAAGGACCGCATCAAGATCAGTCGTTTGCTCTACCTAATTATTTTGTAATTCATATAGAAACACACACACACACACAGGTCTTTCATGTGTGCACATGGAGGAACATGCTTAACAATATAATTATTCTTCTTTTTTTCTTCTCCAAGGTTCATCTAATCATAGTCTTAATTAAAACATCAAGAAGAATGATTAAAACAAGAAAATTAGTTGTTGATTAAGACAAAATTTCAATAAAAGGACTGGTTCAATTGAATAACTTTCAAAATTGTTTTGGACATCTCTCAGATATTAACTTTGTACAATTTAATCAATTACTTATGGCATGATAGAAAGGATAAATAAAACTAACAAGCTGTTATTTGAAGTGATAAATAGCCCTACTCTGTAAAAAGACCATACAAGTTCAAATCTTGAAAGTATGCTTATTGATAAAGGTAAAAATCATTTACATTCTAAATCTGAAAGGCAAACCCTTGACTGGAAAAAAAAAACTATAAACAAAATTGGTATAAATAAATCTCTTTCCTCCTGGAAACATGTTCTCGTGAGAATTTCATATTTCAAAACTCTATAAATGGCCACCAGTCATTGAATATGGATGAATTTCGCAATATATATATGGGGATCATAAAAATTATAGTGGCAGTGCAATTTATTGGTTAACTTTTTTGGGCAAATCAAACCATCTTTTTTACCTATTGGCTAATTAAATTAGTGATTGATTCACTTATAGCAGCTCGCGTCAATCATATATTGATTGTTGTGCCTTCTTTTTGAGTAGAGTATGTGATAATGAATAATATATTAGGTCCCAGTGTAGTGATAACTAATAAACGGCCAAGAAAAAGCAAAAACTTGTATCTATAGTTTTTTTTTTAAAAAAAGTCGAATTATTATTTTTAACAGATTTCTTTCATTCATCCCATACACATGGAGATATTTCAGAATTCATTGGTCTAGTTAAGTTATTTTATTCTTCTTAAGGAGAAAAAAAAAACATATCGCTTCCATTAATTAAAACAACGCAACCCGCACTCATAAAATTATTCTCAAAACTTCTTCACAAGATAGTGTATTTTTAAATTGAATGAGTAATAACGCATGTTATTATTTAATTCAAAAAGTAATCCTCCCCATTAGAGGAATTAAATAATTCCGTTGTGCTTTTGAAGGTAAGATTAGACTAATCTAAACCTAGGTTATTGATATGATCTTAAATAATATATGGCCGTTGGAATCCGCGTTATATGTAATATATTTTTCTAACCATATATGACTCTCCAACTTCTAAAACTTTTGTCTTTTTAATATTTTATTGTGTTCAACCTTGTTCAGAGATCCACCCATCAATCATGTTCACAATAATTAGAAAAAAAATTGAAGTGAGGGAAACTAATACTAGGGTTACATATATAGTTGATGAGCACACAACTAAGTAAGCAATTAGAATAAAATACCACTTAAACAAATATCTTTCCAAGGTTTGATCGATCTAATCAGGGTTCAACTTGCAATTTCTTAGAATATATATACGTCAATTTGTGTTTTTTAAGGTATGGAAACTTTGTGCTTCCACTTTGTGAAGGGAAAAGTCTTGGTTATAAGAAAAATTAATAATGGAGGGGTTTCCTAGTCCAAAGCAAACCGACTTTACCTGAAAAAACTACTAACTGTCCTTACCAACTGATAACAGATTAGTGGAATAAACCAATTATATTTGTTTAATTTACCGCACATGGAAGGCCACAACCTTCAAGAAAGCGAAGAAATAATTAAGCTAACCCCTTTTACTTGATCCTGTTCATGCATTTCGACCAAAACATGTCCCCAACCATTCCATAAAGCTAAAGAAACTTGATTAGGACATAACTATTTTTTTAAAAAAAAAGAAATTCAAAACTCTCAAGGTATTTTATATTAATTAATTTTAGATATTCAATCCATCAATCCCTAAAAAGTTATTTTTGTAGGGAAAACTATTGACAGATCTCTCATTACAAAATTCATTGTTTAAAGTAATAAAAAATTTTGTTTAAGGATTTAGGTGTAACATATCTTTGACAGGTTGCAACCATTTTTTAGTTGTGTGAAACTTATTTTTAACTCTATGCAAAAGTAAAGATATTTGTAAATAATTAAAGATATGTTAAGTATAGCTAAAAAATATATTAACGGCCTCTAGACCATATGGTATTGTTAGTGCTTTATATGTCACTTAATCTGGGTTCGATCCTAGCCTCATGTAATAAAAAACAGATAATAATTGAAAAATATTAGTAATCAACGTAAGATTTAGAAATTAATTAATTGAGCAATCAAATCTTCTCTTGAAAATGATTAAAAATAAAAATAGTGGGAATAAGTCACTGAAAAGTGGGCCATTTGGAATAGTAAAGAATATTAGAGAGGCACATGGAGAGCATAATCAACGGGTTTGGCAACATAAGGTGGTTTGGTTGGGTTCAGTAGATAAAGGAAAAAGTTGGACAATCTTTATTCTAATTAGTCCACTCTCTTCGTCTGTTTAATTAACTTTGTTGGATTACCTACCATTTCAGAAGATCCCCAAATAGTATACTATTGTTATATATGAATCAACATAACATTACTAATGTGTTAGCAGTTGACCAAAAAAAAAAAATTAATGTGTTAGCTCCTTGTTTATCAAACTCTGTGTGCCATGAAACTAAGTTCTGCTTATATTTTTTACTCTAACTAATTAATTTGATTTCTCTTGTTGATCGGTAGGTATACGTTAGGTCGTGTTTCTACTTTCTATACAACATTCTTATTAGTTACTTAACTAACATAATTATTTTGTTGATAAAATTTAGATGAGTTGGATCCTAGATGCTTGATAGGCTAATGCATGCTTCAAGACTTATAAAACGCTTACAAAAATATTTAAAGACTGTTGACTAATAATGTCCTCATATATAACCATATAACGATTTTTGTTTTTCAATATTTTGAAATTAATTTATGCAAACATATACAAAGTTTCCTTAAACTTTTTGTACGTACAAACAACCTCTTTCACATTTAAAATTTGACAAATAGCTCCTTTAAACTTTAGAATTTATGAAGATAAATAACCCTGTACTATCAATTATTTGGTTATTTTACTAACGGAGCGTAATATGTATTATTAACCGAATACTCCATACCATATTATATATATTATCCCATTAAAATAATGAACGAATTAATAGTAGAAGAGTTATTAGCACATATAGATCTTAAAAGTTCAGAAGGTTTATTTATAATATTTTGTAAGTTAAGAAAATTGTTGGCACGCAATTCAAATTTAAGGGGGTTATGTATGTATAATATAGTTACCCTTAATGTAATTATATAGTTGAAATTATATAATTATTTTCTTAGTCAATATATTAGTCTTTATGCCTTTTACTAATTGTTAGGGATAACTAATTAAGGAGGGGTTAGTGAAGAATCCATTTTTGAAAATTACGAAATAAAATATGTTTCTAAGAAATTCAAACATACATGGAACGGATACAAAAAGAATCCTTCCATCATGTTGTTATTAGTTGAGGCATTTAAATCATAAAAATGCATGATGGGGTGTCAATATAATTAAGCTATTAGCTCTTAGCGATATATAGTTGTAAGTTGTTTAATTGATTGAATATATTGGAGTTACAAATTAATTAAACTCGTGAATATAATTTAATAGGAACAATATAATGAATAATATAATTTTAGCAATAGGAATAAGGGGTCCCCAAGAGCATTATAAAATTCGGAGTGCTATTCTTTTGGAGGGGATTTGATATAAAGCTAATGAAAATGATGGCGAAGGAAGATATGGAGTTCGTTAAAGTTAAAGGTGTATGGCATCGTGTCTACGTTTGGTATGGTAAGCTGAGATGAGATTGTAATTGGATGAATATAGACCGTTAATGGGCTGTGAGTGTATGCCACGTGTCCTTTTTCAGTTAAGTTTTTGAAAAGAAAAGAAGTGAGGGATCATGATGTGATTGTGATGGTGATTGCAACATTGTTACCTTTCAACCCAATTAGAATAATGATTATTTCTACTTTTATATATATATATATATATATATAAAAGAATAGTGATTATTTCTCCAAAGTTTAATTTTATTAATATAATAATATTTTCCGTCCTTATTAGTATAAGAGCTCATGTAGACGGGAGGTAGTATAAAAATTAAAGGAAAAATAACACTTAAATATTATTTAAAATTTTAAAATTTAAAAAGGTTTGTTAATATTTTTAAAAGACACTAAGGTATTATGAATTAAATTAGTTTTTTTTTATTTTTCTAAAGTGAAAAGTGATCCAAAAAGTAACGAATTTCATTACTCTTATGGATAATTTCATTACTCTTATAACGAAAAAATCCCCTCTCTCCTTTATTTTCCAAATTTACTAAAGTGAAAAGTGATACAAAAAATAGCGAATTCCATTATTCTTATGGATAATCTCATTACTTTTATAGCGAAAATCCCCTCTCTCCTTTGTCACGGGGCACATTCATATCTCATCTGTCACTATGCGTCAGTCAGATGAACAGTGATAGAGGGAGAGAAAAAAACAGAGATCATAAAATTATGGGTAATCTCATTACTCTTATAGGTAATTACATTACTCTTATAGCAAAATCCTGCTACTGTTCACATCTGAAAATTTGAAAAACCTAATTTGGTCTATGTCTTTTTAAAATGTTAATAGACATTTTTGGGTTTTACAAATTCATGTGGTATTTAAATGGAATTCTCCCAAAATTAAAATTTTCAATTACCTCTTATGTATGGGAGAATTTCAAAAAAAATATAAGGGAACTAGTAAATAGACAGTTCAGTACAATGAAATCGGAAAATTCCAAATAAATCATTTTATACTTTTTTGTGAAATTATGAAAAAGCCACTGAATTTTAACAATAAGAGTATTTTAATTTACAATAACAGTATCTCAATGCACAACAGCTCAGCTTAAGTATGTAATACTTAAATGCCTATATTGTTTGTAATTGATATATTATTATTGTGAATTAAGATACTCTTGTTACTAAAATCCAGTAGCATTTTTATAATTTCACAAAAAAAATATAAAATGATTAATATGGAATTTTCCAATTTTTCTGTACTGAACTATCTTTTTCTTATTTTATTTATCTTTTTTTTTTTTGGAATTCTACCTTTATATATTAAGAGAAGGAAAAAGGATTAGGGAAATGAAGAATCGACGATGTCTTAAGCCCTCTTGATGTTTGTTTGTATGTGCCCCTTTTGATACTCTTCCTAATTTTTATATAAGATATATTTATCTAATTTAATTAAATAATAAAATTAAAGTTAGTTAATATCATATATATTTTTTTAAAATATCATACTTATATTCCTTAATTCCCTCATTTCCTCTTTTCTTTAATTATTGTTAATAGAGCATCAATAATAGGAGCAAATTAAGAAAAAAAATTGACAAACATAAAAATCATTTCTTATATTTAAGATTAAATATGTGAATTAAGGAATACTTGGAATTTCCAAATTAAGATTATAATCTGGTATTACTTTCCACAATGTCAAGTTTTCATATTTGGTATGAGATACTGAGGCGTCCAACAAGCCAATCCCATTTTACATAGGATTACATAATATCTCCACTCGCTGGTATTGGAAAATTAGTCATGAGATTTGGAATATTTTCAAACTAAGCTGTTCCTAAAGTGTTCCAAATATTCCTATTTTATCAATGCTAAATAGGCAAGATGGGATTGTGAACCAAATTTACTTGTTTGGTATGGGGTAATGGGAGTCCAATCACAATCCCGTCTTACTAAAATTACACAGTAGCACCCACTTGTAATAATAAATCAATCTTGGGATTGAGCCAAATTATCCCTATAATATTTCACAAATTCATATAATAATAAAAAAAACAGTTGATTTGAGTTTCACAAATCCCTGTAATTAAAAATAAACAGAGGGGAGAAGTTTTCCTACTCTCCCTGATCTCATTTTATGATGAGAAACAAATTAATGCTATAATTACTTTATAGTATTTAATTAGAAAAACCAGGTGAAAACTCATTGCTTAAAATTTTTTTCAGTGTAAAATCCTGAATTCAACTATCAATGCTTTTTATGTATAAATTTTTATAGACTTATACTTTCTGTATATAAAAACATATTAAATATTTTTCAAAAATTAATAAAATTTCTAAACAGAGGTTTTTTCCACCTATTTTCCTACTATTTATTTATTAATCACTTTTTATATAATTTAAAACTCCACTCTTTTTTTTAGTATCATCTCTTCTTAATTGTCTTGACACTATTCGTCTCATCACTTTATAAATATCAATAAATGTAAAATCGGATCGGACCGACCAGGTCGGATTGGAAATCGGTGAACCGGCCACACGGCCGGTCCAATCCAATGATTTTTGTAAGGATGAATCGGACTGGTCTGAAATAGTTGACCCGAACTAAACCAGTTGAGCCTGTGGTAATCTGAACCGGTTTGGTCCCAAACCGTTCACCCCCTTTCTTTCTTTTTTTTAATTTTTTTGATTTCCTTTAAAATTTTATACTAATAAGTCTAAAATCTTAACTTTTTTATTTGTTTAGAACCGGATTAGTTATCCGGTCTAATCCATTGACTTTTAACTCAATGCCTCGACCGGTTTAGTAACCGGTCCAATTTTTAATACCTTAATAAATATATAGAATGAGTGAAAGAAATATGGTGTGGAGTGGAGGGCAGGCAAGTTATTTCTCCAATATATAGGACTTGGGAGTATTAACTTTGGTTTAATTTGTATGTGCTCCGTCTTTTAATATAAAATTTATTTACTTAATTTTATTATATAAAAGACTTTAGTTAAGTTATTAACATGACAACACTTTCTAGAATATCGTAGTTATGTTTTTTAATTCTTTTATTTAACATCCTCCTTAATTATTGTTAAAGAAACGTCAATAGGGGTAAATTAAAAAAAATTGATAAATATAAAAAATAAATATTGTATTCAGGGCTAAATTAATTCTATAAATAGATCCTCTATTAAATATATAAGTGAGTATTATTTATACTCATTTTGCTTATATATTCTTCCTCATTCTTGCCTTTAATTTCTTGAACAGAACATCATAAGTTAGCAATACATTGGTCATTTGCCACGTGATCAAGATTCCTTCACTATAAATAATCAAATATTACAAAACCTGTTTAGGAGGAAATTAGAAGACTAACTATGGAGAAATTCTTGCATGCACTCAATGTACCACCTCACTTATGCACTGACCACTAAAATTATAATACCTTATGAGTTTTTCATTAAAGGAGAGAGAGAAAATGTTTTAATTGTTTGTTTTTAAAAAAATTCAATGTAGATGAGAGAGAATAAATATATATGTATTTTAAAATAAATATTAAAATAATATGAAAAAAACAAGAGACTAACACATATGATAAAAATTTATGAGGAGTCATGATTTTAGTGGTCAATATACAAATCAAGTAGTACACTGAGTTCAGTGCATATAAGAATTTCTCTTAACTATGAGGGAGGGATACGCGGGTGTGAAAGTCGAAGGCCCGTAAGAGTGAAAACTTTTTGTCTGGGGGCCCACATAGAGAAGAGTATACGTGGCCGTGGCCAGGGCCAGCTTAGGGGTTAGCAGAGTGATCATGAAACCATTGACTCCAGCACACAAATTCATATAATAGAGGCAAAAGTTAAAGTGTGGACATGTTTAGAAGAATCACCAGCCTCTCTCTATTTCCCATATAATTGCCATTTACTGTGTTGCCTGACCCCAACCCACCATTATATTGTCACACATCCATCTTTCCTCATTGTCCCTCACCTCCCTCCTCTGAATTCTCATCTGATCAATTTCACTTTCAACCCTCCCTTGAGTAAGAGTTGCCCTACCCACATGAGGTTTGAAATTTTTAATGTAAATAAGTTACTTCTTTCTTATCTTTAATATTAAATATATTTATCTAATTTAATTTAATTAAAAAAATTACTCAAATTAATTAATATGACATGTATTTTTTAAAGTATTATAATCATTTTTCTTAATTATCTTTTTCTCTCTTCTTCTTTGTTATTGCTAAGAAAGTATCAACAAAATGAATTAGTAAAAGATCACATTGATAAATACAAAAAATATGTTTTATATTTAGGATTAAGACTAAATCTTAAAATATGTCTTGTATTCAAGACAGGAAGGAATGCCTCCAATTCTTGGTATAAAAGAGTTAGATAGTAGGTTCATTTTGTTCTAAATACAAGATTTCTATCAATTTGTCTCCCAAGTTTAAAATTTCTCTTTAAAGGATTTCTATGGATTACACATGATAAAGAGTTTTGTTAAAGGGCCGTTACAATACACATGATTACCAAGGACATTTTGAGAAAGACAACACCTATTTACTACGAATTATATAATTAACTTAACTAAATGCCCTCAAATTAGTCATTCAACTCTTGTATTAAACACCGAGGTTCCAATCCTAAATCTATGAGTTAAATAATTAATTTCTAGTTATTAAAAAAATATTTTAGTCAATAATTTATAATAAATGTGTGTTGGTTCCCCAAAGTACCACTTTTAAATTATATTAATGATAAACTACTATTATGAGAAAAAGTATCTATAATATATAAAATGGTAGGGATAGTTTGCATATAAAATTATAAACTTGTGAGAAAAAGTGGATCAAAGTCTAGCATTTAGGACTAAAACAAACTTATATACTAATTCTTATATTTAAGACTATAAATACTTCCTCCATTTTTAAATATAGGAGCTAAATAAGGGGTGTACTTTAGTTATAAATATAAGAAATTCGGGTGTGAAACCGGTTTGTCAAATTATTTGTTGTCTAACCAACAAAGACATATAACTTATAAACTACTAATTTGAAACCTCCTAAATATCATAAGGCATTTTAATAAGATATAAATATTTCACAAGATTTACTTTCTTATTACTTATGAAATCTTAATTAAGGGATTTATTTTTTTAGAAAAATAAATTATGTGAATTACATCAATAGCCAAATATGCTTAATATCAGTTAAGCTATTATGTTTTAATTTATTAGATTATAAATGACGTGGGAAACCGGACTCACACAAGTATTTTTCCCTAAATATAATAATTTACTTCACATTGTCTCCCCAATTTATAATGTTCTCCCAAAATATCTCTATTTATTGTATACATGAAAGGGAACTTCCATCAACAGTTGTTTTAGTGCATATGATTAAAGAAGGTATTTTAGTAAGGTCAACATGTATTTATTGTAAATAATTAACTTAACTAATTTTTATAATATCCAAAAAATTAGTCATTTATCTCTAATATGAAAGATTAGAGGTAGAGATCGCAAGAGAACTTAATTAAATTAATTAGCTCAAGTAGGTTGCATGAAAAAAATTGTTTCTAATTTCTAAATTTGAATTTTATGGATCATTGAGGAAGAAACTTATTTAGTACTACTTTTAGTCCTAAATACAAGACATTATTGACTTTTTTTATATATTAATAAGTTGAATAAATTACTTTAGAATATTTATATGTGCATTTTTTTCTTTAAATTGCTTTGTATGATTTAAAAACTAACATATAATCTAATGATATATAGCATGTACTATGATTAAGTGATTTATTTAACCTTTTTAATATCTTTAAAAAAATTTCATGGAGTCTTAATTATATTTAAGATCAAAGGGAGTATAATATATAAACCCCCCAATGATCCCTTCAAGAAACCTATTCATGTAAATCCAGGTTTTGGAACCTAGACTGGACCAGCCGGTCCAGCCCGGGAACCGGCGACCCGGTGCCCAAACTGGTTCGGTCTGGTGGGTCAACCCAGGCTAATTTTTTTTTTTTTAAAAAAATATTTTTTTAAACTTTTTCTTAAGAAATTTTTATTAATAACCCTGAAATTTTCTCTTTCTCACCAGTTTAGTCCCGATTTAGCTCCAGTTTGACTCCGATCTAACCTACTAACCTTTGACCCAGTACTCCGACCGGTTCAGTGACTGGTCCGGATTTAAGAACATTGGTATAAATATCATATGGCGGTGGTGTTGTGCATCTCGTACGGGTGTTGAACCACCAACTTAGTCACTTTTGGTGGAGTGAATTTAAAGGGAGGAAAATGATCATTATAATTGAGTTTCAATAGGGTAATATATAGTTGGGGTGGATATGATATAGATATTTTAGGCACACATTTAGACGGGTATACGTCGAAATACCAATTGCTTTTTCATAGAATCCAACCGAACCTCGCACTGGACATACATATAATCAATCGGTTAAAAAATCATTTGCACTATATTTGGATATAGACGAAATTAGAGAGAGAGAACTCTTAAAAATGATAAATTTTTTTATAAGTTTTAAAAACTATTCCCTCTGATCCTAATTATTAGGGTCATTGATTTTTTTGAAGAATCCTAAGAAAATTCTAAAAAAGTTAATTACATTACTTAACTATATTATATATTGTATTTTATTACATTATATATTAATTTATAAGTTAAATAACATAATTTAACGAAAAACAATAAATTTTAATGTTTTAAAGTAATATAATTAATTTTCTTAAAATTTTCTTAGGATCATCTGAAAAAGTTAACAGGTACTTATAATTAGAAGTGGAAGGAGTAGTATTTATTTTTCTCTAATTTTCCCCCATTTTTCTTCTTATCCAAACATAGCCTTAGTCTAGCTGATAACATCCTTAATGCATGTATAACGAAACTCCAATAACAAATATGAGCTCATATATATCCTCGTACCTATAACTAACTACATAAATCAGTTAATTTTAATTTAATTCAGTTCGTTTCTTCATCAACTTTCCAAACGTAGAGAGACTTCATCAAAACTCAAAAGCCCGACTACACACGGAAAACAACTTACAAAAGGGATATCCGTTAATGACTTAATGGCAGCAAAAGATAATTAATCTAGATAATGGATTAAGTGATGAAAGATCGATATGTCTAAATAGCATCAATTGTATTAAAACATTTTGTCCATATAAATTATTGAGTTGAGAAGGTACACATACATGTAGCCAGCTTTTTGTCTTTTCCATTTCAGAAAAAGCAAGAATATGAAAACAAGGCATGTGGGTATGAGAGAGAGGATTATGTTCAGCAATTTAATGAATACAAATGACATGGTTCCAACTCAGAGGGAGGGAACAAGGGTGGTACTTTGTGCCCCCATTCCATATTAGAAAGAGAGGCCAAAACAAGACAACCAACTTATCTATATAATTGCTCTTATGACTATTCCCTCTTCTTTCACATGCATGGTTAATTCCATGAACCTGGAAAAGAACAAGCGATAAGGTTTTGGCAGAAAGATAGTACTATACGAAGTGGTCTATTCCAAGAGTAAATAGTTACACTAATTAACACAATAAAAACTAAACAAGCGCTTTCGTGTGAGAAAAGTTTGATACCAGAAATTGCCAATTTTAATTGTTTCAAAGTTATCATAAGAAAGCAATGGTTGCGAAAAATATCTTTTTCTTCTTATCTATTCAAACTAGTCAATCCAATAGGATATAATTCACAACATATTTGGCTTATATCTAGGCGATTAATTCAATCAGTCAAATTAATAACTACCAAACTTCTCAGTATAAGTGATATGATTGGATCAACCGAAAGATAAATAGGGATGGGTGGATCACATATATAGGAATTGAAATAAAAGAGAAGAAAGTTTAAAACACACTTTAGGATGTGAATGGGGCACACCCAACGACCGAAAGACGAAGATGAGACAGACAGATAGAAAGAGAGGGAGGGAGGGTAGCCCACATATGTAGGGATTGACGAATGAGAGAGGCATCATAATGTGAGTGGGAAGAATATGCAAAAGAGGATGCCATTCAAATCAAAAGGGAAGGAGCCCTGCCTGGTAGACACTTGGGTGTTTGGTTGTGTCAACTTTTAGTGAAGACAAACCCAGCAATATGGCAGGCGCGCACACACACACACCCCTATCCTTTCTTTTGTGGGGCTACCCCTTTTCAATTCACACTCACTTATTGCTCATCTCTTTCCCTTTCTTTCTTTCTTTCTTTCTTTCTTTCTTTCTTTCTCCTATTCTTTCCATCAATCACTTTGTTCACTTCTCTCTCTCTCTCGCCCCACCCCCTCTCCCCCCTTTTCCCTATTCCATCGGAAAGATTCTTAACCCTCTTTGTCTTTTCTTGTTTACATAAGATTCATTGGCCATTTATCAAATAATTAAATAAATAGGGTCTGGATTCAACTACTATACACTCCACTATTTGTATTAATCCTTGGATCAAATCCACTCTCTTACAAGTTACTTGCCGTGTTGGTGAATTAGTTAGACTACAAAATAGGCAAATTGAGTTCAAATCTTACTTTGCTAACAGTAAAGACATCATGAGGAGAGGTATCATGGTCTCAAATCGTCAATTTAAGCTAGTTAGTCGTTCGATATCTGATGATAATAGGAGTTTAAAAAAGCACAAAAAACCGGGTGACTCAAAGGGTTATAAAAACCATAAATATTAGAATCATGCTAACAAATTAAACTAGATTTTAGATAAAAGAAAACATTAGTAGAGTAGTAGTATAATATTTGACGGAGGACCACATCCATGAGAGAGGGATACTCATCATTAATCTAATCTGCTCAAGTTTAATTTGTGTTTTAATAAGGTCAAAGAAATAATTTTAGTATAGTAACTTTTGTATATAAAGATACCTTTTAATAAAAAATATATAATAAAAATTTTAAATTCAGATTATTCAAACTAAACTTTAACGGTTTAGACCTTATTACAGTAACAAACACACGTGGTGCTAATCGGTATGATGGGCTCAAAATGAAGACTGTATATTTAATAGAGGATACTTCAAATCACTTTTACCCTTTATATCGTCTTTTGATTCCCCACAATTATATCCCTAAATTATGGAGATTGACACACAGAACAGCTCAAATTAAAAATAAATTTTAGAGCTAATCTTAAGCTTCATACGTAATCTTTTGTAAGTTTTGTAATCTTAACATAATACGTCTTACTTTTCTTTATATTGTTATTTGATATCCTATTTGAGGTTTGTAACTCCTAATATAAATATTTCTTTTAAGACTTGAATTCGAGTCTCAGAGATTAAGCGGGGGCTTTACACTGACATATCAAACTCGATGTTGGTTAAAAATTTAAAATAATACGTCTTTTACTAACATCTCATTTGATTTGCTGGGATGATATGAGAGGATAGCAAAGAGAATTTCAATGGGTTTTATAAAAAACTTATTTTAATTGACCTGTCCAAAAATCCATGCTATCAACAAAAGATAATTTTTGTTTCATAAAATATAAAAAAAATATAAAAATTCCCCTCCCATATTTTAATTATATCCTTTAATCCGAAAAATCGACTCTTTTAACATTATTTTCTCCTCAACCACTTTCATTCAGCCAAAAAAATTCCTTCTCAAGAAAATATGATTATATGTATTTTTCATTGGAGGGTATGTGGGGGGATTCCAACTCCTATATGATGCTAACTTTGCCAATTTTGATACATAAAAAGTTTAAAAATAGCCATGTTTATTAAATTATGAATGATATTTATTACCTTCAGTCCTAAAATATGAGTTAGAAAAAGAGTTTACTTTGATATTAACTTTTAAGTATAAGATCTCAATTCACTTTGTCTCTTAATTAATATTATGAGTTTCTCTAAAATTATCCATATTACACATAATATCAAGGGATGATTACGACAGACGTATTATGTGAAAGCCAACGTTCATATAAGATAAGTTTATAACTAACTTGACTAATTAATTTTATCAAAGTATTTATCTAACACTTATATTATTGATGTGAGGTAATATAATGTTCAATCTGCAGGTAGAATATTATATTAATAAAATGTTACGTTAGTTCAAACAACAGATCCATACTCTGAGAGAGTAATAAAATTGACTCCGCATTTTAAGGATGAAATGACATGTAATTGTTTAACTAATGAACATAATTAACTAGGAAACAAGTTTTGCACGCTTAATTATCTGATTATGAAAAGCTTGGTCAACTTACAATTATAGTAGAAAGGACAATAGACAGGTATCAGAACATATTTTGACTAGATAATTTCACTCCCAATATATTTATATCCGTCGAATGCTCTAGGTCTTGCCTTTTTCAATCCAAAAGATCAAAAGGGCTAAGAGGCTAATTTGGTTGGTACACGTACTTGATTTGTTATTATTTGATTTAAATTTTTAAGCTCTATTTTTAATTGATTGTATGTCGAAGATGATGGATGTGTTAAGTTCTGTACCTTAAAGCTAAGAACAGGTTCAACACTGACCTTGTGACTTACCAAACTTCTATTTTTTCTTAATCCTTTTTAGACTAGAAGTAATCATCCACCCATGGCATAGACTAATCTTTTCCACAGTACAGAAGATAAAGGGCAGAACCCTTTTAACTAATCAAACTTCTCTTTCTGAAAAAAATAATTATTTAAGTATTTTACAAATCTAATTAGGTATACAGATTTTTATGTGATTTTTTAGCCACAATGTTAAAACGATCGACATTGTTTAAGAAAAATCAAGTTCTTTATTCACTCAACTCAACCACTATTGATATGATTTATCAAACCATGGTTGTTTGTGAATTGTGATGCTCATGAAGATTTATAACATGTACTTAATGATGATATATTAAATAATTAAACATGCCAGCAAAAACGAATTTATTCCCTCCCAAGAAAATCAAAGAAAACTTCGGGAAACATATAACATAAAATTGGAAGCACGTGAAGTGGAAATCTAACGTGTATTAAAATATAGTTGTAATACCAAATAATACTGGAGAAGAAATAATGAATGTTGGATCAAATCTTTAAAACCAACTGACTTTTTCACATTATAAAGGTTAGTTTATTATTTTTGTCGTATGTAGAACAAAATAATTCTATATTTGCTTTCGATATTAACTGCCTTTATCTTCAGTCAATGAATCAATGTGTTTTGAAGCAAATCAAACATATTCATCTTCTTTTGTACCTAACATTGAAATTACTTTAATTAGTATAAGAGCAAGCCAAGGCCTTGCCTAACATTTTCTATGGTTTTAGAGTCATCGATTACTTAAAATAGTAGCCTAACATTATCTTTGGTAATCTTGGTTTGGTTCTCCTATAAACTTACTTTTACAATTAAATAATATGGCATAATTAGACACGTCATCAAATTTTAAAATGTAGTTTGGAAAACTTAAGGGACAAGAGACATAATTTATCACATAATCAAATAAAGATAGATCGAATGCACACTCACACACGTCCCATCTTGCAAAGGAACTTACATAAAATGGTTTTTATAAACACGCAATTTTGTATCGCTATTAAAGTAAAATAAAATATTAATCAAAATCGAGCAAATATATACTCACATTCATGCACAAAATAGGTCAATAAAATATAGAAAGTAATAACCGCGTGTAGCTAGCGTGGGTAGACTATTTTGATAATAATTTTTTTATTGAAGATAATTTTCTATTTTCTATTTTTTCTCTTTTAAGATGCAGTACGAGTATAAAATATTAATTCATTAATATATAATAAGCCTTTCATAGAGTAAGTTATAAAAAAGCAAAAGTTGTCGAGTGGATAACCATTAATCTTCGGTGAAACCTTGCACATATGAACACCCACACATACAAATATAACTATATTTGTACGTTACTGTTTTTTCTTGTTTGTCAGAACTCGTGCTTCCATATCATTTTTTTCATTATTGTTCAAAGATCGAACATCATATGGATTTTTAATATAAAAAACACATTACACTATACATATTTTATAAACCCGTTTTATTATCAACATCAAAATTAAAAAAATATATCGATAAAAATATATCAAAGATACGTACTCACATCACACACGATAATTCAATAAAATATAGAAAATGAAAAACCACTCATATGTGGCTTTGGAAAATATTTATATGATAACTTTTTTATCCAATATGCTTTTGCTTAATCACATATATATACATATATTCGGATGTAATGAGGTGTATAAAATATTAATTAATTAAATTTATAGCCCTAAAAATTGTTGAGTAGAAAATTAAAGGAGATAAGTATGGGTGTCCGTGCATGATCTTTCTTTGAGATACTCAGTGGTTGAACAGTCCCAGAACACACAAATTAAAGAAGCACCCACGAATTGAATTGAAGACATGGCATCATAAATAAACAATATTCACATGTGGTTCATGAATTGAATTATTGAACATCCCTTTTTTGACTTCTAATGTTAAGTTCACACGCGTTAAAGCACTCAAATGTAATAAAAGGATTCAAACAAGAAATTGATACCAGTATATATATAGAAATATAATTGTCATGTGCTCAATCACACATAATGTTTTTGTTTGTGCTAGCATACAGGAGTACGTACGATTGTGATTGAAACCAGCTCAAGTTTGAAAAATCTATGCAAAAAATCTAAACTCTTTAATTATATGGCTGCCTTGTTTTCCAATCGTCGGTTATATTTATATACAAAGACAAACGAGTACTAATTAATTGCACACTTGAATATGGCTATTGAGTCAAAATATGTATATATTCCTATTCCCACCTCAGAATTTTTTTCCAACTTTGTCCCTGCATGCAAAATTCTTATTCTTATTTATTCCCATGCCGTAGCATTACAATCGTGCTATTTTTTTTTTATTAATTTTGTTAGCTATTACTCCATCCATTCCTATTTATAAGACTCTTTTAAAGAATTCTAAAAAAATTCTAAGAAAACTAATTATATTATTTTAAGATATTAAAGTTTGTCGTTCTTCTTCAAATTATATTGTTTGACTTATGAACTATTATATAATGTAATAAAACACAACATATGATATTATTAAATAATATAATTAGCTTTCTTAG
>JBAGKO010000008.1:29126238-29138740 GCA_037177275.1 Acacia concinna
TTTAATTACAGATGGAGGAATGTGTGTCAACCCTCTTATCCCGTCACCTCTACTTTGCTCTGATATCGAACTTTCTTCGATAAGATGGTTGATACTGACATCGTTTGGCAGCCGTACCAATCTCCCCAGGTGGCACAAATAATTCCAGAGTATTGCACTTAGACACCTGAAATTTGGCATGCCATCATTCCTCTGTTATACTTTCATATCATTGAATGGCATCATCCTGATCGTGTGCTAAGACAGCTTGGTCGTGCGCAATAAATTCCCGCCCCACCGATACATTTATGAAACTACCATACAGTTCAACTATGGGGCACAACAGACAGGAATTGGGCTCTATGCCACGAATGATTTATTATCGCATGGCTTGGTTGGCCGGAAGCTGTTGTTAATGTGCCAATGGCACACGATCATCTTTGGAGGACGTCGAAGTATATGCAGTGGTACTGGCAACACACAAGGCGATGGATTCATCGAACCACTTGTGATACTAGCTCAATGGTTAGTTTCCCATTTCACTTCCAACAATATATTCTTCTTTCTTCACATCAAAAGTGCTATAACCTCATATCTTATTATTTATTTCAAGATGACATGGCTAATTACCTACACTGCCTAACAATCAATTCTTTCGCTCGATGTCAGGATTCAGATTGTCACGATTATTGACATACAGTTGCTCATACCACACGAAATATGTTACGTAACCTTGGAGAGCAACAGTATGACATTACTCCTTAGCCTGCTCCTCCTACAATTGAATTGTCGAGGCTAGAAATTCCTGAACAAAGGCCGAGCAGGCGACGCCGTGGTTACCTGACCACCCAACCACAGGTTACGGGTGACAATGTTAGACATCAAGAGCAGCCTTATTACATGCCGCCGCCGCCATCATCGCATAAACAATCCATTCTCGGCCCATCTAATTACACTCAATTTCAACAGCCTTTCACACCTTTATTTGAAAACGATGCACTATTTTCAGCTGTATACAACACTTCTACTTTTGACCAAGGTAGGCCATCAACTTTATCCTTCGTCACTCCCAGACAATTAGTGAGCTTAAATGAGTCATTGTGGATTTTTCATAGCGCTTCAAATACACAAACAAATAAAATAGCTAGACAAGAAGAAATTGATGCGCCACAACAACGACAATGTCCATGGCGAAATATCACTAGAATTAGGTGTGGCACTGGAAGCCACTATCTATAGATTTTCTTAATTTTACTTATGTATTCTTTATCATATTTTTGTAGTTATTATTTGTATAATTATGTTACTATTATTACCTACTATACAATCTTACTTGTCATATAAATCAATTTTTTATTTCATAAAAAATTATTCAAAAATAATATTGCAATTACTAAGTAAGAGACTGTACTTGGCAACATTTTTATGTTCATGATGTATTATTCTTTCATGTGGGGAAAAAATTGGAGGAGTTTGGATCTGGTTTCAAAGAACTCGCCCTCCTAGAGGGCGAGTTTAACAATTACACCTCCCCCTACCCCTTTTTGTGAAGAACTCGCCCATGTAAAGTATGATTTGCGGAACTCATACACCAGAAAGTCGAATTTGCCTATAGTGTGTAGGTAAATATTTTGAAATGTGTAGTGTTTCTGTATTTTTTTTATACTGTTTGCAATATTTGAATAAAAAAGCCAGCATTTTCCAACTAATTTTATGTATTTTCCTTCTCTCATTCCTATGCCCCCAAATAAAATCATGTTTCATCTTTTCAATCCGGAATATCATCATGTAGCATATTAAAACTGATATCTGCTATAAAACCGATTGTACTAAAGTTAACCTACCTACAAATAATAAACTCTTGGCTTTCCAACTTCTAAGCTTCCTTTGCACTTTATCAAGTAGAAACTGGAAATTCGCCATGGACATCCTCCCTTGTATGATCAAGTATCTACCAAAATCTTTCTTTTGTTGGAAACCACAAAACTCAAGAAGCTCGGCTCTTCTTTCCTCCTTCACATTCTTAGAAAACAACATTGAGGGGTTACTCACATTCACCCTCTGCACTGACATTTCTCCAAAAGTATTTAGGCATTTTAAAACAACTTCAAGTTGTTGTTTCATTGCTTCACAGAATAGCAGCAAGTCAAGTAGATGAGATATCAAGGCACCTCTTCTCCCCAACTTCAGTGCCTTTCAATATCCTTTCTCCACTTTCTATCATAGGCCTTTTCAAGATCAATCTTGATAACAATATAACCCTGTATTTCATCCTAACTTCCCCATATGATATGATGAGCTATCCCTCTTGCCACTACTATACTTTCTTGTGTTCATCTTCCTGTTTCAAAACTAGTTTGAAATGGAGCAATTAATCTTGGCGAAAAAGGCTTCAGCTTGGGGACAATAATTTGTTTTTAATAAAACCTTAAACAACACATTGCAAAGGGAAATTGGCCTTCAGTTTTTCACTGTTTCAACCTTCTCCACCTTAGGAATCAAGACAGTTAATGCCTTATTAAGTTCTACAACTTCCTACTGAGCATTTAACCAAGTCCCCTTGGAGCAAGATGTTAGCAAAGACGTGAAGACTTATGAAATGGAGGACATGTTGGAAGAAATCCATCCACCAGTAACATCATCATCGTCAACTACTTGCAGTAGTAGTGAAATGAGCCATGACGAATGTTGTCCTCTGTGAGACTGTGACAGTCACAGAGACCACGTAATACTCAGCACAAGAGAAAGGTAGGGTTTTTGAAAGCTTGATTAATTAGGAGAGACATCGAGAGGGTTTTTGTTTATGCCGGCGGCAGTGATCATAGGCAATTGCTGCTTCACGTTTGAAAGCCGCAGGCTAATTCTTTTATGAACACCTTACATTCATTGTTGCATGTAAGAGGTTCACGTGGTGGATGTTCTACTTTCTTAGAGATGAGTATTTTCTCAACACGCTAGCAGGCCTCACCGCTAAATGGAGATAGGGATTAATGAAGATATTCCTCTCCCTATTTTATTCAAGTCATGAGAAATATGCTCCTTCAACAATAATTAAATAAGAGAGGGAATGAAGAAATTAAAAAAAAAAACTACTAGAGTGTTTTAAAAAATGTGTTATATTAAGTAATTTAATTAACTATATTAACGTAATCAAATAAGGTAAGTATATTTTATATTAAGAAGTGGATGGGGTACATAATTAAAATCTCAAATAAAAAATAATATTAAAAAATTCTCCATTAATAAATTATGAGACTTATTAATATATTATTTATAGAAGAAAAAAAAGGTGCGGCATGCTAAAACACAGGTGAAGAAGTCTAAGATGCCTCAGTAGAGTAATGGGCCTATATTTAACTAGAAGAAAGCCCACAAGTAGAAGCCCATTTCCCAGCCAGCAACGTGAAGGATGAGCAGGGCCCAGAGACCGGTGCGAGTACCTGTCGGATGGCAAGTGCTTGCTTGAGGCAAGGGCAGCGTAAATGGTGAACCTAGAGATGTTTAGTGCTTACTGAAACAGAGTAGAGAGATTAAATGTGTGTTTGGGTGGACGTTTTGGGGCCTAAATCGGATGTTTGGTCCTCAAAACATCCAATTGAAAATGGGAAAAAAATTTGTGTTTGGTGGAGGTTGGGGTAATCTAACTTATGAAATATGGACTATAAGTTATTTTTTTTGAAGTAAGAATATGTTGTTTATTTGAAAGATTGTTATTTTTGTCCTTTTTTGAAATTTTTTTTTCTTTTTTCTGTTATAACTTATTATAAATATCACAATATATTTACATATAATATATTCTTCCTCTTGTCTTAATTATAAAACTCAGTTGACTTTTTTGAAAAATCTTAAGAAAGCTAATTATATTACTTTAAAGTATTAAAATTTATTGTTTTTCTTTAAACTATTTTGTTTGACTTAAAACAAATATAAAATATAATAAAACACAACATAAGATATGATTTATGTCATTTTCAGTCATTTCCCATTTAAAGTTACTTTTCAACATATCAACCAAATAAGTTTTATTCTTAGATAAGTAACTTATATTACCGTCAATCCAAACATAAATCATATCATACAATTTGACTTTTACCCAATTTGACTTTTGCAAAAGCCTCATTGTAAATAAGTCACTTGTTCTACGGCTATTCCAAACACACTCACAAGAAGCTTGATCAAATAATTTAAAATATTTGTATTTATCATTTTTCTCTAAACTAGTTTGCCAATTTATAAATTGATATATAATATAATGTTATACAACAAATATTATGATTAAATAATTTATAAATTTTTCTTAACTTTTCTTAAAGAAAGTCAACATGACTTTATACCAGGGATGGAGTGAGTACTAAATGAGCTAACAATCAACTTGGCATGTAACAGAGAGAAACAAAAGTAATTATAGAGATAATTTAATGAGGTTACAAAGAACAATCTTATGGTTAATAATTTATTTAAAAATCTAATTTTCAACATAGCACAACAGTATTGTATGATTTTATACGTAGCTGACCCCATATAGTGGGATCAGGTGTTATTTTTGTTTTTGTTGTTGTAATGCATATAATTAATGATGGGCAAAAATGAAAAAAAAAATCATTAAATCTACATACAACTTTTGTAGGGCTTTTATAAAATGAATAAAGAAAAATTATATTTTAGGCTCTAATAAAAACGACCAAAGGGATTATTAATTACAAAACCAAAAATTTAAGAGAAAATCTCTCAAAAAATATGCAACCACAATTCTAAAATTCAATTTTATGCAAGCAACCGGATGTATTTAATAGGGTTGCATTACACTTGAAAAGACTTTAAAAAAGGTGGGGAAGATGGGTCTAGCTGACACTTGTAGGTGCTTTGATGTGCACTAATAAAGCCACCAAACCTAAATGAAGTCCAAGATGCCATGGTTTGGTAGGTCCTACAATTCATAAGCTATTGAAGTTGTTGTAGCTTTTCATGGTAGGTAGCAGGTACATGCATCCTTCGTTTGTCCTGTGTCCATTTAGGGCGCAGCTTCTCTTTTTTTTTTTTTTTATTCTCTCTCAACTCTCTCCACTACCATCTTCTGCCTCCTCCTCCGATAAAAAACTTTCACTTACAACAGAAGACCCAAAAAGGAGCAAGCACAAACAATTAAAAAGGGAACTCTTTTTATATAATTATTTGTATTTTTTAAAAAAATATATTAAATAAATTCATATCTAATGACATGGTACTCACTCATCATATCCCTAAATTAATTTGTTTGGGTCATTCTTTTTCCATAATTAATTTTAGAAAAATATGAAATAAATTTATATATAGTATCTTTGATATAGTTTGTTCTGATTTTGTTTAGATCCTCCTAACAAAATTAACTCAAGTGTATGATGAGTGACTACCATGTCATTAGATATGAATTTATTTAATATTTTCTTAAAAAAATACAAATAATTATGTAAACAGAGTCCCCTTTCAATTGTTTTTGCTTGCTCCTTTTTTGTCTTCTAGTGTAGGTGGAAGTTCTTGATTGGAGGAGGGGGCAGCAGATGGCAGCGGAGAGAGTTAGTCAAAAAGAGAAGCTACGCCCGTCAATTTATGGTAGGTCCACCCTTCGTTTCAAAGGAATAATAATCTTTAAGAAAATAATTACAATTAGTTAAAAATAATAAATATATAAGATATGTGTGTATTAAGTATGCCCTCATCCTTGAACAAGTAAAAGGGAGTAATTAAAAAATAATAATGAGAATATAGGAGAAAGATGATAAGAGAGAACAAAGACAATGAGACAATATAAATCTAACTAAACATTTTAATTAATATAATGTATAAAATTAATTGAGTATAAAACGGGTAAAAAGAAAACTAAACATATTCCGATTATCACAAAAAAAAAACTAAACATATTCCAAAGTGAAGCGTCAATGGTGGCGTTCAAGGAGACAAATAAATAGATAGATTTCTGATGAGTGATCCAATAGCATCTCAAATTAAATGTCAACAAACAGCTCAAAAGTGAGTAGCACGGTGACGCAACCTTTAGGGTGTGTTTGGCTAAGGGAGGTATTTTAATGGGAGTGGAGGGGAAGGGAGGGTTTGAGAAAGATTTTATTTTACTTTATTTGGATGAATAAAAATGGAGGGGAGAGGAGGGATTTTGATAAGGTAAAAAAAAAAATCAACAACATAAGAATTTAATCAATAGAAAATAAAATAGACACTAGTTAATATAAAAGTTTTTGAAATGTAGTATATAAAGGAGAATTAATATTTATCATGTAATAAAAAAATTTTACCAGCAACTTTCAAAATGTGTGTATTAATTTGTTTTTTATTAAAAATATGTATAGAGCGGTAAAAAAAATACAATACAATATGATATTAATAATGTTAAACACAAATATAAAAAGAAGAGAGCCTATACATATTAAAAAAAAGAAAAGATCATATTCATATTAATTAATAGAAGCTAAAATATAACATTTTCCCTCCAAATTCCCCCAATTTTAGAGGGGAGGGTTAGGAGGGGAAGGGAGAAAATGATTTTCCCTCCCCTCTTAAAATTTTTTGTTATCCAAATAAGGGGAGGGGAACAAAATCTTCCAATTTCCCTCCCTCGTACCAAACACAAGCTTCGATGCATCTGTGTACAATAGACATCCCTATCTATGTGGTAGTCCACTTAAAAGGCTCTGCCCTGATGAAAGAAGGAAAATCACAAGACTCGCTGACTATTGAGAAGCATTTTAAAAGAACTATTTGTTTTTGAGCCCAGGAGTCTATATAAGCATGGGTTTGGGATTTGTTACTAGATTTTGGGCCATCTTGGGCTCCTTGCTTCTCTTCTCTTCATGAAGCATGCCTACTTCACCTTCCTATATAACCAGTATGACGAGATCTATGTGCTCACAGTAATCAACATATCAAGATGCCGCAGGTTTCTTCAAAAATGAGCGGTACATATTCTCTCTCTTTTAACTTTTTTTTTATATAGATATCGATTTTGTGATCATGTTTTGAAGGCTTTAAATTATAAGCAGGAAAATGAGAGCTAGCAGATGACGCGTTGGAAGCTGCAATGTAATGTATGCATTTTGGTGGTGGCAATATCATAAGAGCCAGTTTGGAACACAAGAATACTACGAGCCATGCACCCTAGGAATTAAAGTATGTTTGAACCTTTTAGTTGTATTTTAATAATATTTTTGTTTATTTAATCTTGATTTATTAGTCTCTATTTAATGCTTGATCACCATTAAGTAGTAATTTGGGGAATTAAGATTAGCCTTGGAAGAGTGATATTTATTAGACCATAAGATTAAATAATGTGATATTAGAATTTATTCTAATTTGCCAGTAGGATAAGAATATACTTCTTGGACTCATATAGTCATATTAAAGTGATTTATGAATTTATGGCCTCTTGAATAAATTTGTTAGGAATAACAATTTACATTAAGGGAGGGATATAAATGATTGAGAGATATCTATATCTATTAATACTATAAACTAACAAATTAATATTAATTTCATCTAATTGGTAAAAGACATACTATAAAACTTGAAGAAGAGATTAGTCGTTCTAGGTTGTATTATCATCTGAATTCTTTAAAACTTTAACTTTAGTGATTTTTCTCTTTATTAAAAATTCTCTTAAATCATCCTTATTGGTTTTTCTCAACTTAAAGGAAAATAGGAATTTTAGTGCCTAATTACTAGTTCAATTGAGTCTTTATGGGATGACCTTAATTTATCATTTTACTATTTTATAATCCGTACACTTGCAATACTTAATTAAATTTTGATAGCATCATGTGTGTTCACTGGATCGCGCTCTTTGCCACAGTTCAAGAGCAAACCAATAAGCAAATCCTACTATGGTTATTCCGCTCCTCCTTCTGAATGTTGCCATGTTTAAGTTTAAGCCTTAAAAACAAAAAAATCGTTAATGTGCAAACATGTCTTAAAAATTTTGGTCGACTAGCAACGTTACTTTTGAAGTTTTCTTTAGGTTCAATGTTACCTCATAAGTTTTAAATTATAACAATATTACTCTATGTGTTAAAGTTAACTGTCAACATCAAATTTTTAACAGTTAATATTAGTTTATTAATTGTATAGGATAAGATTTTTATGTTTTGAAATTTGATGGGTGATATTGGGTCTAAAATAATTTTTTAGGCAACAATATTGCCCAATAAAAATTTTAAAGATAAATTTACACATTAACCCTTTTAAAAAAATTTTGTCATTAGCTGCACGGACTCTTTATGAGATAACTGCTTTTGCCACTCACGCACAGGTAATATAGGCATGCATGCTATAATTATTACAAGTTTTACAACAAAAGTGAATATATAAGATTTAATCTTTAATATTATTATTTCGGAAGTGAGAATAATAACAAAAGGTCGGAGTGCCTTATAAAGAGAGAAGGGCGAGATAGATTCTGGATTGAGTGTTTTTTAGGGAAGGATTTAGATGTAAAATAAAATGTCACGTACTTATCACTGCCAAAAAATATCAAATTACCGATTGAATTACCATTTTTAGATGGTATTATCATTGGGAATTCTGAAATTCTACCGGTAAAAAATATGTGGAAAAATAGTTTACCGACAAAAAAAACCCCATATACATTGTGATGTCTTTGTCAATTATGCTGTGTTGACCATGCATTATTTATTCACATAATAATATATATAACATAACATTTTAAAAATGTAATATAAATATATGTATATATAATATTAGTTATATTATTTATTAATATAAATATATATAATATCAAATATATATTAATATATTTATTTTTTTTAAATATAATACTTAAGAAATTTTATTTCATTATTTCATTTAAATATTTATTCTTAATATAAAATATATTTAATATTTTATTAAATATTAAGTCTATGATATTTTTTTCTCTTATTTTTTGTTTTATATTATTATATATTTAATTATATATATTTTTTTAAATATTAGCGATAGAATTTTCATCGGTAATTATTACCCACGGAATTCTGTGGGTAATTTCTCGCAAAAATTACTGAAGGAATTTCGTTAGTAATCACCCATGGAAAAAATTTCCATCGGTAATTACCCATAGAATATTTTCTGTGAATAATCCGTAAAATTCCGTCGGTAAAATTTTTCACTGAAGGAATTTTTCTATCGGAAATCCATCGGTGATTTTACCATGGAAAGCCCATTTGAAATCCGTTAGTAATTATCAACAGAATTTATTCTATGGGCAATTCCGTCGGTATTCCAATGTATTTTTGTAGTGATATAGAAACACAAAATATCAAAGTAAAACAGCAGAAGTATTAATTAATTCATTTCCACCGAAAATTTCAATTAAAAAAAAAGAGCTTTAGTTATATTCCTCCGTGGAATATACGTGAGTGGCTGTCCAGTATAAAACCGACCACCTGAATTTTTCTGTTTGTTAGTTTAGGATTTGTGAAGAGATTGGAGTCACGTGATCGTTATTGGAGTAGAAGACGAATTGAAGAAGCTATAGAGTTTCTATTCCATTATTCAGAAACTTCATAAAAAGATGGACAGTAGTGATTATTTGAGGGTCTAAATCCTATTTTATTCCCACTGTTTAGAGTTATATATGATCAAGAAAATAGGGAGGAAATAAGAACCCCAGAAGCAAGATAAAAACTGACTCGAAGAATAAAAGTTCTGCTCGAAGACTAGAGGTCCACTTTTTTGTTTTTTTTTAAATCGATTTACTTTAATTTTCTTTAAAATTTCATTTTAACAACCTTGAAATCTTCAATTTTTCATTGATTTGGCCCACCAAGGTTAGTTTTGGCTTAACTCTGATCTAACTCAATACTCGGCCAATTCAATGACCAATCCAAATTTAATAACCATACTGAAAGAGAGCGTGCATTCTATTTTCACGGCACCATTGACCAATTATTTATTTTATTGGCGTCTTCTAAAATTGGATTATGTCTTCTCCCTATAGAACTGCGTCTATGGATTATATGAAACATAACCTACAAAATTCACTCAATGATAGATGCTCTTAATGATTGATAAACTCTGAATAAATATGATTCAGTACTTAAATTTAATTTGAAGCAAATCTCAATTGCCATTCCTCACAAATCATTATGGGATGATAATATCATGATGTTGTTGTTGATGCTACTTCAAAACGAGTGCACAATCTGAGTCACGTCCATGGACGCTGCTCTTAAGAGATATTCCGCAACTACCGTCGAAGAAGAAGCGGCACTCCCCAGGATAAAACGGACTTTTCCTACAATGAATAGGGTGAACAGAACAGCAGAAATGCAAAATAGAAACCAGCAAAACAACAAAGCGAAGAGAGAAAGCTTCAGAGGAGGAGAGGAGAGGTGCTCGATGGTTCAGAGCTCAGTGCATTGGTCTTCTGCATACTCTGCCTTTTATAGGCGGTGAACCAAGGCACATGTGGGCAACGTTTAAATCATGAATAAATCTTTTGTTACAGACATTGCTTCCGTCTTTGAAATAAAGTCGTCAGTTTCTGCACGTTGAGGGAACAAAACGTCGAGCATTGAACTTCCTCTTTCCCAAGCAATGTGAGACTATTTCCTACTTGACACATACACCTATAAACGTACACCAACAGATGTCAAATTTAATTAGCTAGATTCTTGAAGATTCAAAGTTTTGTAAAGTGTCTTTGCCATTAGAGAGAGATTAACCGAAGAAAAAACATGAAATTATGTAAACATAACAACTTACAAAGTATATGTTAATCTGTGGACTATTAATTAATTAAGCCAAGTATATGCTACTGAAATTTATGCCCATTGAATTTTCCCTAGGCTCTCAAGTTATCAGTGGCAAACAAATCCTAGGGAAATTCAAATATTTTTTTATATGGCAATCTCATTATGTGTGTTTTTTACATTCATACAAACTTAAAGTAGAAACATCATGTTTAAACAACCAAAGTCCCTTCCATAGTTTGACACTATTTTCTCCTATCTATATACACCTGATTATGGAGTTAATCCCATACTGCTTCTATTAAGGTCACTGTTAGTTTAATTCAGTCCTCATACTTTTCAATTATTATGGATTTAATAAAACACTACTAAATGTTTACAATGTTGTCCCTATATTTGTCACAAGAACTCCTACAAGGACAACCAACAAGCTACTATTGTTGTAATTAATGTGTTTGGATGTGTTAATGGATGAGTCAAAGAGACCCACATTGTATAGGATTCTGGGATCTAAATAATAACAAGTGATCTTGAGGTAGTAAATAGTCCAAAAGGAGGAATAGGCCTACTCGAACTACTTAGGTTACTAGAAAATATAGTCGAAATCTGGCAACTTCCCTCTCCCTTGTGTGTGAGTTAAATGCAGTACTGGGCACTTTTATAGGAAATATTTCTACATAAATAAAAGTATGTAATTTATATGATTTATTGCTACCTTGAAGGATCATAAACACCTCTTATTGTGTTTAATGGCCTAACGGCAAGTAAACCCCTATTAATATTCATTAAGCAAGTTAATGATTTTGTAATCAACATTTAATTGTGTCTAAGTGCCAAGGTATAAAATCCAGACCGGGGTAATGAACCGGTCATGGTATGGGTTTAGGGTTTAAAGGGTTCAATCGGGTCGAACCGGGGGTTGAACCGGTCATATTAAAATATTATAATTTAATTGACAATAATAAATTAACAAGATTAATCATAATTCATAATTGATAATTAACATTAAAATAGCCAAAGCTAGTTAACTACCATCAAAATATATAAACCTAGATTTAATTTTAAATTTTAAATACATATTAATAATCTCCTTTACTCACTTTTTTAAATATTTATTTATTTTTATTAAACATATAATAACCTACTCCTCTAAAAACCACACTAGATAGAATGTGACCTCAAACCACACTAGTGTAGGCTAGCAACTCCTCTCTCTCCCACGTGCTGCAGCAGGTTTATTTTGAATTTTCCAACTCTTACACGCATCATGAGAAAGGCTTGAATCAGAAGTCAGAACCATTGAATTAATTACTTGACCTACCACACCCACTTCTATTTTCTCCCTCTCTTTCATGAGTACATCTATTTTCTTCTCCCTCTCTTCCATGCGTCCTCTGAATCAGATCTATCGCCCTCTCTCAATCTCCTCACCAACACAGAGCTAAAAAGAAGAACAACAATTGATCAATGCCTCTCCTAACTTGCAAGCTTCAATCTCACTGATCGACGCCTCTCCCAACTTGCAAGCTTTTGATCTCACCGTCATTGTCTCTCCTGAATCCTGTCATTTTCTCCTCTCATGTCTCACCTCCGGCGGCCAGATTTTCTTTTTACAAATTTGGCTTGGTTGACCTGGAGACTCGGCCGGGTCAACCGAGTTTTCCGAGTCGACTCGGCCACCAGACAGGCCTCCGGTCGACCGGTTTTCAGGTCCGACCGGCCGATCCGGTCCGGTTCTTCACACCATGCTAAGTGCCCAATGTTTTCTTGTAACCCGCAACCTATTAAAG
>JBAGKO010000008.1:29153044-29163353 GCA_037177275.1 Acacia concinna
ATATAGTATGAGAATAAGAAAATTAGATAGTAGAAGAAATAGAAAACCAAACCGTAGGTCTTCAGAGCAAACTCGTGTTGATAACGTGTAATAAAATTAGAAAAATGTAAGAGATTGAAATGAGAGAAGAAGAGAGAATTTGAGAGAAAGAGTGAGCAATGTAACATTCCTAAAAGTTACTTAATAGTGAGGTTATGAAATGAAGTATATGAAAAGCCAAGAGTTGAGAGCTTATAGACATCCATATTCTATAATTTGTAAAAATTATGGAGAGAATGAGTGTTTATTCTCATAACTTAAAGGTTACCTATTGCACACACTTATAAGAATTCATTTTGTTATTTATTTATGTAACTTTGTTGATGTTGGAGGCTTATAAATAGAGTTTTTATAATACACATCATAAGCATTTCAAAAGATTTTGACATTGCTCACTCTTTCTTTTCAATTCTCTCTTTTTCGCTCATTTCAATCTCTTGCATTTTCCTAATTTTATAATATAAACCTTGATGTTACTAATTATCGTTAATTAATTATCTGGGTATTCTAGAAGTCAGCTTCTTGAAAATACACAAAAATGTTTTATTCAGACGGAATTAGAAATTTAGTGGCGTGGTAAGCTTCTAGAAAATTAAACTTCGTGATTCTTAATTCAATTTCTTCATTCGTGGTTGAACAAATTATAAAAAAACGCTCCCGTTCAATCACATATATCATTTTCTTTGAATGCCTAAAATCTCTCTACGAGGTTGTAGTTCTAGCAAATTCTCTATTATAAATTAATTAAAAGCAGGTCAGTGGGAAAGACAAATGAGACAATTAACAATGGAATTGAAGTGAAACCATTTTGTACGCCTTTATAGACGATAGATTTTTTTTTTAATTCAATGTATCAAAAGAAGTAAAATAACTAGCAACTAAATTACATGTAATTTATCTTAACATGGCTTAAATGAACATTGGAATTGATTAATTATAATATATTTACACAGACACAGTGATAAGCAATAAGAAAATTATATTTGTACATGTGGGATCACCAACTAATTAGAATACTTGAAACAGTAAAAAAATTTACCTAAATACTATAAAGTTAAAATTATTTACCCATATGCTATATTTAAAATTGCTCATGAGGCGGACGAGTTTAAAATTGTGAAAAATTCACACACTACAAGAGTAAATAATTTTAACTTTATAGTATTTAGGTAAATTATTTTACTGTTTCAAGTATTTTAATAAAATTCCCACCAATTAGGTGTCCAAGTTTGCATTTAACTTGCCACAACGTACATCTGTTAATTAACAATATTAACCATTGAGAATATAAATGCCTAACTTGATCTAGCTAGGCATGTGTACTTTAACTATATATGTAATTGAGGAGATATTTTAAAGCTGATATGTCTGACTTTAGACCTATATGTCTGACTTTTTAGTTCCCTACGGGCTTAAAGCTAATAATAATATGTAAACAAAAACAATGGGAACTATGTTAGATTAATTTTCTTTTTCGCCATTTTCATCGATTTTTTATTCATTAAGAAAGATCCACGAAGTTTCGCATTGCCACAAAAAATGAATATTTTATATCACAAACAGAAAACATTCGTGATTTGATGATATATATATATATATATATATATATATATATATGGTAAAGCTGAATTTTGTATCCACTCGATTATTCATCTCTATATCTATATTTTTTCTTATCATTTCTTCTTCATATTTGACACGATAAGTCTCATCATGACTCAGGGTTATGCAAGTGCTTACCCAAAGTTTATTTACTATATATGCATCTAGAAGAAAATATATTCTGTTTCTTATTATGTGAGTGTGGGGTAAAAAAAACTAAAAAAGACGGAAAATAAGTAAATATTTTTTATAATAAGAAAAAGTGCTGACGTTCCCTTAACTTGGTCATATATATATAATCTACACATAATTGATGACAAAACCACATTTATGCGTGTTCGATTAATATTCATCAACCGTCAAAATATAAAATATGTGCGTGACGTCTCTAGCTAGTGAAGTGATTCAAGCAACTCTATCTCGCGCGCCCACATATAATAATAATAATACTGTGGTTTAGTGGAATAAATGTTTAGATATTTAGGGACGCTCTTATATTTTAACTTTGTATTCAGATATTAAAAAACGTCACATATAAACAGACTTTTCTTTTTATGCTTTTTCAAAGAAAAAAAAATTCCCAAAACAACTATCCCTTGATCTTTTCTTCTAAGATGGGACCCTCATCGCTATCAACCAAAATTCCAATACAAATATTAACCATGAAAATGACTATACAAATATCTAGCATTTATTATTTATTCTATACATTAAATAAAGTCTGAAAGACATACTCCCCCAACCAACAACCAACATACATTATCTCGTGAAATTAGTTAAAGTTTAAATTTTTTCGTCCATATTCAATGTTTGACTGTATCTTAAACAAAATTACCTTTTATAGAACAATATATGTGTATCACATTAAACAAAAAAAAAAAGATATATACTCATAGAACAATCCTAAACACACACACACACACACCACAATCACAATCCATTGTCTTTCACATTTATAATTGATTTCCAAATTACCCCTACTAATTGCATTTATTAAGAGTTCTTTCATCAAGATAGACCAATGTAAATTACTATTATCTTTTATTTGGCAAATGGTATAATCCCTTTCTAGGCTTATAGCATAAAGGATTTTCCCCTCTCCCAACAAGGATGCTTCTGTTATGACTTGCTATGTCACCCAAGACTAGCTTAGATATCAAGAATGAGATGGGGGTATGAACAAATCACAAATTCAAATCATCGCATTATTGTATTAAAAATAATAATAATAATAATAATAATAATAATAATAATAATAATAGTAATAGTAATAATAATAATAATAATAATAATAATAATAATAATAATAATAATAATAATAATAAAACCATGACTTCTGTTATGACTTGGTATAGATATTATGTTATAATAATTCAGCGTGCGTCGTAATTAAGTTTAGCTTCTGAAAAACAAAAACTTGGATGTATACATGCCATTCAATAATTCAACAAACAGGTCTAAGCTAACATATCAATATTAATGAAATACAGCGTTTTACTTTGAATCGTACCAAAGGGCCTAAACTTCTCAACCACCCACTATTGACATGTAGCGGCATGTTCAAATAAATTAATTAAAAGGAATGGTTAGTGTCGAAGATCAATTAATAACCTGGCTCCATGCAAAAACTCTGACCAGAGAGAGACACAAAACTAATTAAACAAGCAACTCATCATCATCAACATCAACTGAGTTACCCAATCAACGCTCCCGATTCTGACTTTTTATCGTCTATAGCTAGGCTAGTTGGTGTGTCCCCAAGTAGTTCCCTACCCTCCAAGTCATGTGTGCATGGCGCGTGACAAGCTTGACCTAATCTTGTGCTCATGATAGACCGTACGTCCACGATACCACCTATATTGGTTAAGACTTGGCCATTTGGACTGCTTCCTAATTCAAAAAATTTCTCATAATAACTTAGCGGCGGTCAACCTTGTTCATCTTTAAGATTTCTGTTTTTTTCTTCCCAGTATGTGTCATACCCACCACCTCACCCTTTTCAATATATCTTCTCTCTCCAATATATATATATATATATATGAATAGAAACCCAACTCAGAAGCACACAAACCGGGAAAGGAAAACGCAACAACAAAGAAAACTCTAAAAAGTTATAGCAACCGAATCTAGTGCTGCTTAGGCTTAGTTCTTCTGTTTCGTCCAGTGTTTTTGTAGATGATGTCTGGGAGAGGACACGGTAAAGAGCCAGTGAAGGTTGTGATAATAAGTACAAAGTATGTTCAAACTGATGCTGGGAGCTTTAAGTCGGTGGTTCAGAAACTTACAGGGAAGGATTCTCATCATCATGAAGACGAAGAAGAAGAAGAAGAAGCACATCCTCCACCATGTAGAAAACAGGATTCAGTAATATTAGAGGCCAAAGCTCAGAATCATCATCATCATGAGGTTTCTGGGGGTGGGAGTTCACGCGTTTATATTAGAGACGTGTCGTTTAAGGAGTTCGATAGGATGTTCAGAGAGATGCCACCAATTCATGAGATCTGGTCTGATAATTATAATCAGTGATTCATTCTTTTATTTGTTTTTGATTCATTCTTATTTTATTATTACTACATGCGAGTATATGCAGATCTCTATATTATTGTATGTATGTAGTCTACATGATTTTCGCCCATAATTAACGTCTTGTGACGTGTTGCTGGTACGTGGATTAATTCTGAGGCTTCTTAATTATTTAATAATATATTGATCGGAGATGAGTTGTTTTTGTTTTTTTTTTTGGAGAAAAAAATGTTATAGCTAGAAAGTTGGGTATATTGTCAATCGTTGAAGCTCAAAAGAAATACGCATTTAACCGCCAAGGCTCACCTCATTTATTGCTCATCAAAATAATGCTCCCATATTTATTAGGATCGTTCTCGTAATTAAGATCGAAGGCTCCCACCAAATATATAAAATTAAGTTGAGACTAAGTCTCAAGTGGACACTCCCGTACGATAATTTTCTGCCACCAAATTTGTTGAATGGAAGGTGTCGGCCTCTGAATTGTTAAAACACCAAAAGAGTTCATTTGACTTTTTTTTTAAACGGTGTAATGAAGGAACGAAAATGTGTGTACGAGTTTGAATTTCCAGTTTGTATACATTATGTCAATGATGTACTCACAATTTCACTCTCTCTCGTATTATTACTCACTTTATTCTATGAAACTTGCGTGTTGGATATCATTCTAAACCGCTTTCCTTTTTAATTAGTTTTGGCCTTTGGGCATGCTCCATTATTTGACCATTTGAGTTGGAATATTAGCCCCTATTGAAGTTTATAATTAATTGATTAATATTTGAGTTCAATTTTATTTGCTATAAATAAGTTCTAAGTTCTTGAGTATGTTTGGGGTCCCAACTAGTGACTTTAATAATTATATGGATCGGAGATATGTGCAGGTAATTCCAAGTTGCACCGAGATTTTCTGAATGCTAAACAGTAAAAATTTAATCTGTAGCTTATCTGACTCTCAAGTCAGAATTAAGAAAATTGTGTCATAATATAGAAGATGAAAATGAATTACGTATCAAATTGATATATTGAGAGGACATAAAAGAAATGAGAACGAGGAGAGCAACAATAGCAAACATGTAAATAACTAAATATTGATCTAATTAATTTTCTTATAATCTTATTTCTTCTTCACTTGTGCAAGCTAGAGTATTAACTAAGAGTGTTTATGGAACAAGACGGGACAAACCTATACCGTGTCCCATCTTATAAAAGGACTGATACAATAAAGTTATCTAGTGTCCCATCTTATTCATATTGAGATTGGGATCAAGACGAAATCAAGATGACAATGAGCAAGGACATCCCATTAATGTTTTTTTAGGATCTTAACCTCTTGATGAGTTTTCTTCTTTTTCTTTTTTCTTGTTAAAAATATTATATGAAGATATTGTGTTAAATGATTAATATTTATCTAAAAATATATATATTTAATAAAGATTTTACGTTAAAAATAAACTAGGTATATGATAATATATATCTAAAAAGATTATATGATAACATCATTCTATATAAATAACACCTATCTAAAACTATATTAGTTATATATTTAATAAAAATATTATATTTTTTGATTAAAAAAATACAAATATTACTATATTATATATGCTAATTAAAATAAAAAAAATGATTTCGAGAAAGGACAAAAAGCCAGGATGGGACAAAGCCCGTCCTGCGTCCCATCAAGGAAATAATTTTTTTCTGTCCCAAATTATTTGGGATGTGATAACAAAATGACCGGGATCAGAAAGGGATGATTGGGACATGATAGAATTAAACTACTATAATATCAATTATATGCATTTGTTATATATATACATATACATATATACAGGCACACGCTCAATCTCGCAATTAAAGTTGATCATCTTCTTAATTATATCCGATCTTGAATGTGATATATGATGATCATAATTAAATTTCTAAGGATTTTCTTCTTGAGGTCTGTTTGGATAAGTGGTGGAATAGGTAACTTATTTTTTTAAGTGTCTTATCGAACATGATTTGTGTTTGAATTGGTGGTAAGAAAAATGACTTATTTTAAGTAGAAAAAGTGACTTATGTTTGGATTTGGGGTAGAAAATATAACTTATTGGAGATAAAAAAAAAGTAACTCTTTCATAAGTCACTTCTCCCAACTTATTTTTTTAAATCACTTATTCAAATAAGCTACTTATTTTTTTTTTAAGCTATTACCAAACACCATGACTCATGGCTTTTTGCTTTCAGCCGAAGCTCAAATGAGCCCAAAAACACTCATACCAAATGGAGCCCAGTTTCAATATAAGCTAAACAAATAACCATAATAAACAGTGATAGATTAATTAGTATTGTTCCACAAATATTTAATGATGGCGTAGTTCCTGCAAATTATGAGAGTAATACAAGTCACTTCCATAGACACTGTCTTTAAGAACTATTCTACAACTACAAGTTAATGGGAAGTGACACTCTCTAAGATAAAACGGATTATTCTTAAAAATACAAGGCAGGCACAATAGCAAAATATAATAGCAACTAGCAAGCAAAGAACACAAAAAATAATCTCATGTTGTGAAAAGGATTCTGATGCTGGGGGAAGGACAACGGAGTTGTTTGAATAGGCTCTCTCTCTTGGCCAACCACAATCATCTCTGATCCACAGCCACAGCACCACCGTGAAACACTGCAGCCACCACCTTCGGTATATCCAGAACCACTCACCGTCATTTTCTTTCTCCCTCTTAACCACCGTCGACTCACCCATTCATCACCTTTCCACACCACTGCCTTCCTTCTCCATCAATTCCTCTAGCTTGACTCCGGCGACCCATCTCCACTACCAATCTCAATCGCCGTTGGTGTTTGATGTTCTGAGCATTTTCTCCCTCCCCATCGCCAGATCTTTAAGAACCATCTTCGTAAATTCCAGATCTATTGGCCTACAAGCGAATTTTTCCTTCTTCCATCGAAGAAAAATCTAGAAATCACCAAATCGAGCCAAAAAAGTACACTGTTCATCATCTTGTCGGCAGAGAGCTGTAGGGCGAGAAAAAAAAATCCATTCGGCACTATTGACAGATTTCTCTCGGACAAAGCATCATGGCACAAGGAGTTGCAGTACAACTATCTTATGGAAAAAGGTCTCTTTCTCAACCCCAAATCTTGGTTTCTCTGTGCAATCTTGGTTTCTTTTATTCATGTTGCTGTGATAATTTGTCCAACCACCTTTGCCGATTGTTGCGTGCTCATCGTCACCACCTACGAGCACCGTCTTCTCCTCTCTCTCTCTCTGACCTCGAGTCATGGATGTTCTAGGTGACCGGATCTCACCACCAGATTTGAGTCTGGAAGTAGTTAATGCTGGGAAAACTAAGAAATTGAAAAAGAAGTCTAAAAAGGATATGAAGGATTCATCTTAAATGTCTGGTCCCTTATTGAATACAGAATCAGGCGAAGTCATCTCATCTTTTTCTAGGACTGAGGAACCTCCTCCCAATAACTCTATTGCCCCTTCCTACAAAGACCTTCTCTTGGGTTTTAAGGGTGAGGAATTCAATGGCATTGCGAATGGTAATTCTATCGGGATTGAAGATCCTTTGATATCGGATGTCTTAGACATAACCTGGGAAGTACCTGAACCTCCAGATGAACTCAAGAAACTCATGGAAGTTTATCCTGTTTTGCATATGTCCCATGAGGAATATAACTGTTGGGCAAAACCATGGAACAACGCTCTCATCATTACTGTTCTAGGAGCAAGATTAAACTTTTTTAGGCTAAAAGAACATCTATGCAGGATCTGGCAGTTCAATAACTTTGATCTAATTGACCTTCCGAATAATTATTATGTTGTGAAATTTAAAGATGTAGTGAACTGGAGTGCACCTTACAGGAAGATCCTTCTTGAAGGGCCATGGACGATAGTACATCATTCCATCCTTATTCAGAGATGGTCCCCCCACTTCGATCCTTTCCACAACTCGTTGGGTAGAGTTGCAACTTGGGTGCGTGTCCCGAATATTCCTCTTCTGTGCTATTCAAAGGAGTGTATGTGGAGACTTAGTGACATGATCGGGAGAACACTAAAGGTGGACATGAACACTATTGAAAATATTGATGAAAAAGAAACCAAGATCAATAAGGGGAAGTTTGCCAGAATTTGTGTTGAGTTGGACTTGCAGAAGAAACTTGTGCCAAGAATAGTTTCAGCTTCTGGATTATTTAACATTGAATATGAGGGCCTCGGCCAAAGATGAGCTCTTCAGTCCGTGGATGCTTGTGCATAAGAGAAGGAAGGCTCGGGTTCCAGGGCAAGAAAAAGGAAGTGACAGGTTTAGTAGGAAAGGACAACCGGTAAGTTCAGAAGGGAAAAGTGACAGTAGAGCTCTTTCTTCCAGGTTCGCCGTCCTATCTAAGGTTAAGGGGAGTGCTGATGTTTCTCTTAAACAAGATTTGATTCAGAATGAAGGAAAAGATATGGCTTTAGAAGTCAATGGGTTGGCTGCAGAGAGAAATTCAAAAAGGAGAGAGAGGACTATTGCTTTGGCAGTAGGAGTCAAGAAAGTTCATTTATCGGATCAAAACTTAGCAAATGAGAGAAATTGGCCTAAAGAGAAGGTACAGTCAAAGCCCACTGATGCTGTTGACGGAGAGAAGACCCAAGCTGTAAAAGTGCATTCAATAAAGGATGCAAAAGTAAAAGGAGATAAGCAAATAAATGGGCCCAAACGTATTCACAATATTGTAAAAGGTGGGCTGCACCAATCTGATCATAATCTCTTAAATAATCAAGTCCAAGGGCTCAGAAGTAACTCCTCTTCTGAAAGTAATACAAGGCATGCTTCTCTTGTTTCCCAAGGGATTATCTTCTCTTCTCAGTCTCAGGAAGAAGGCCGAAATAATCATAAGTTGGTGTCTGCAAAAATGAAATGTCTAAGTGGAGATGGGTTGCCAGATTCTGTGTCAGCTCTAGAAGATAAGCCTCCATACCAGTAAGTGATTTTCCTTTGTCTCTCCCATATTAAAATCTATGATCATTTCTTTTTGGAACTGTCGAGGGGCGGGAGGGAGAGCGTTTCCTCGAATCATGAAGGATGTAGTAAATAAGTATAATATTAATGTTATGGGCATTCTTGAACCTCGTATTAGTGGGAGTAGAGCTGATAGAGTCTTGAGAAAATTGGGCTTCACTGATTGGTTAAGAGTGGAAGCCACTGGGTATGCCGGTGGGATATGGATTTTATGGAACAACTTTGCCACTTCTGTTGAATATATTACCTCTTCTACCCAATTTTTGCATTGCAAAATTCTGGACAGGAAAACAAAAGATTTTTCTCTTGTGACTTTGGCTTATGGGGATACCAATGTGAATAGAAGAAGGGATCTTTGGTCTTCTCTGAGGGATTTGAGTTCATCAATCTCTGCACCTTGGCTGCTTCTTGGTGACTTCAACACTTTCTTGCAAGCTAGTGACAAAAAGGGTGGTGTGCCTCCCTCTGCATCCTCAATGATTGATTTTCATCAGTGCATTAATATCTGTAACTTGATTGAAGTCCCAGTTGTAGGGGATCGCTTTACCTGGGAAAAAACTAATGTTAAAGAAAGGCTCGACTGGGTGTTCAGTAATGTTGATTGGGAGCTCAAATTCCCTCATATGAAAGCTTTTCATCAGCTCCGTTTCAAATCAGATCATCGTGTAATTGTGGTGGCTGATAACCAGGAGTGTGTAACCCTTCGTAAAGAGAGGAAATTCCAATATCAAGCAGCCTGGTGCCTGGAAGAGGATTTTAAAGAGCTCGTGGATAATGCGTGGTGCAACAAAGATTGGGACTCTGGTCAAATTTCTTTTAAAGAGGAGGTTAAGGGATGGAATGAGAAGGTGATGGGAAATTTACCAAAGAAGAAGAGGGAAATAATCAGGCGTCTGGAAGGTATTGACAGAGCAAGGCAGAAGGGGAACAGGTTGAATGGGTTGTTCAGGCTGGAAAACCAGTTGTGGAAGGAATACCAGAAAATATCTACCCAAGAGGAACTCTTATGGTTTCAGAAATCGAGATGCAAATGGATAAAAGATGGGGATAGAAATACAAAATTTTTCCATGCTTCCTCCGTTATAAGAAGAAAGAGGAATAGAATTGAATCTCTCAAAGATGAAAATGGCAATTGGGTC
>JBAGKO010000008.1:29163453-29173810 GCA_037177275.1 Acacia concinna
ATCGTCTTCGGTTTTGGCTGAAAGGCGATGACCTAAGCCCAGTGCGAAGAAAACAAAAGGAAAAGAAGGTTCCGATACATGGAAACTACAATTTTAGACGAAATTTTATGGGGAAAGATAAATAAATACTCCATAAATATTAAAAATCTTAAAAGATGACTTAAATTTAGTAAATGACAAATGAAGGACAAAAAATTAGTCAATTTTAGTTATTTTCTGATAAGTTTTAGTCATTTTTTATTGAGTTTTAATCATTTTGTTTTAGTCATTATCTGCTCAATTTTAGTTATTTTCTGTTGAGTTTTAGTCAGAGTCCCTCATTTATCATTTACTAAAATTAAGTCATCTTTCAAGATTTTTAATTTTTAGAGGGTATTTACTTATCTTTTTCCCTTATATAAAATACCTTCAAGATTTAGTATTTTAGTTGGTCAACTTGGCCCACTCTACATGTTTTTTTTCAAATTTTATTAAAAGAAAATAAGTGGTTCAGTTGAAAAAAATTAGGAAAAATTTCTTTTAGGTCCCAACAAAAAAAAATACAATCAAACGGTTTTGTGAAATCTCATAATTACATTTAAATCCTATAAAGTTGTTAATTGACGCCTATGGAGTAGTTAATAAAAATCCATAGAATTATCAATTAGGACTTAAATACTATTACGAGATTTTATAAGACTATTTTATCATTTTTTCTTTTACTTAGGACCTAATCGCAATTTTCTCCAAAAATTAAATCCCACCTGGCTGGACTCATTCTTGAACAAAGCAATAGCCAATATCGAACCAGATCCATAATCAGCTCTTAGATACAAGAGCAGTGTTTGGCTTGGTTGGCGCATATGAGACTATTATAGTCTTGATTAAATTAGGTGAAGATTAGTATTCGCCGTAATAATGTAATTAATTCATAAATTAATTAACTATGTGGTTAGGTTTTCATTCGGCAAGCAAGCCACATAAGACAATAGCATGGAAATAAAACCATTGTTACACCGCCCAACGGCCCAATGACGCCCAGTTTAATTTGTTGAACCACAAGCCAGCACAAATTATTGAGTTGATAATTTTTATCTGTTGGCCACTTATTTATTCCTTTTTCCTTTCATTGTTATTTTTAATTATTTTTCATGCATGCATCTCAGTTAACTGTTTTTTTAATTAAGTTGATAGGGTCAAAGTGATTCATTTTCACTGATATGAACGATTTTTTACATTTAAAAATGTAATGCAGGCCTAGATAGTACTCTCTCTGGTTCTAATTATAAGGGTATGTTGATTTTTTTGGAGAATCATAGGAAAATACTAAGAAAGTTTAATCATAGGTCAAACAATATAATTTAAAGAAAAACGAAAAATTTTAATATCTTAAAGTAATGTGATTAGCTTTTTTAGGATTTTCTAAAAAAATCAACGGGCTCTTGTAATTAAGATTGGAGGGAGTATAAAACACAATTGACTTTGTTGAGATTTTAAACAAGCTAATTAATTAAATTAATTTAAAGTAGTTATATTTATCATTTTTTTCTCTAAATTAATTTGTCTAACTTGTAAAGATATATAATTTAATCATGCATGGTGTGAATAGATAACTTATTTAGCTTCTTTAATCACTTCAGAAAAAATCAACTAAATCTTATATTTAACATATGAGGTAGTAAGATTATTCACATTCTAGTTTAATTTAAATTTTTATTTCAATTGTTTCCTATAATCTTTTAGACCAGACCTCAAATTTTTTCAAAGAAAAAAAAAACAGACCTCAAATAGAAAAAAAAATTACATGCTCTGTTTTTTTTTTTTTTGGCTAGGATAAATGCTCTTATTTGTTGCTGAAAAAGGTGACATAATTTTCTTGAAAAACAAATAATAAAATAACAAACGTGAGTCTTTCATTTGATTGGATACGTTACGATGTTGAATTGGGTTTGATATAATAGATCTATATATTATTATATAGACGCGGGCCTCGTTAATCAAATCAAAATCCAATAAAATAAAACAAAAATAGGGGGAAGAAAATTGAGTATAAAATAAAGAAGTTGAGGACAAACGTCATGATTTTATTATATATTTGTTGTTGATTGTTGATAAACCAATTTCAACATTGTTGATATGATTACAAATCTCAAAATAGGAGACATGTTCATGGTCCATGCCCCACCCGCTTTTAGGAGATTGAGAGACACACCAACCCTAAGATGCCATTTCATTTCAGGGTAGGTTGGTAACTACCACTCCCCCACCTTTCATCATCTTTAATTCTTTACCTATAATATTTCATTTTCCCCACCAGATTTAATTCATACTAGCATTATTTTATTTTTTTTATGCCTGTTTATGATGTTTACAAACCTGTCTCATACCTTAACCCGGCCATTAAAATTGCCTTCATAATCATAATTCTAATTATAAATGGTACGTAAAACGCTGGTTTTGATTCTCAATATAAATACTCTCTCCATTTCTCTCTCTAATATTTATTACTTTTTTTTAAACTAGCTTACTAAATTTATGAACTAATATATAATATAAAATATTATGCTGTATATTTTATATAGATCAAGTCACTTTTGTATAATTGAGTAATTTATCTGATTTTTTAACAGTTTAAACTATCTAAATGGCTCTTATATTGAGAGATCACAGGAGGAATGTCATTTTTTATTTAATTAAGGCTTAAAGCTTAAATATTTTTTCTTTTTTCTTGATAGATGTGCTTCTTAAGATTTAAACTTACATCCTTTTCTTTGCAGGGGCTACACTATTTACTACCTTAATCAATATCTTATTGATAAGTATTGTTGTTTTGTTGAGCAGTGTGAGTTGTATATATGAATATTAATCTTGGATTTGAATTACTTTTTATTGGAAATTATACACGTTTCTCTTTATATTGCATGCATGGAATACGTGGAGGGATTAATAGAGTTCAATTACTTATTAATAATGAAGTTGATTATATGGAATTTTATCTCGCCCACGGACGTATGTATGCATACATTGCTAGTACTGATCATATTAATCATGCAAGTTTTGAACGTCATTGCTTTTGGAATTGGCTTTTGGAATTGGATTATCAACTGTTAAAATTAAATTAGAGATGTTTTTATTCATCTGAGCACAATGAAGTTTAAGGTTGTCAAACTCATAAGTTTAAATAAATCTTTAATAAGTATGTAAATTCGGATTTTAAACTCAAATTATAAACTTATAAGAGTTTACCTTAACTAATAAACAATTGTTAAAAGTATATAATATAATAAATAAATGACAATAATTTAATTTAAATATAGTTTAAATATAAATAATTGAAATTTAATCATAGAACACTTATAATTTATAATATTTGACAAATAATTTTACATGAATATCATATATAAAGCCATGGAACATGATGTAATCGAATAAACAACATAAGTTTAAAAATAAGTTGACACAATTTTATAGGGTAAAAATGTAAAATCACAAAAATCAAAAGGTAAACTTGCAAGTTTTATCAGCTTTATGCCTAATACAATTTTAAACACAAACATAATACGATTTTATAAGATAAGAATGTAAAATCGAAGAATCAACTCTCGAGTTTAACAACAATTATAAATTTTTTCGTTAAATTTCATGTAATAAATAATAAATCTATCAAATTAAATGACTTCTTTGTAAAAATTTCAGGAACTTGGCATGTACATTTAGATTGTGTTTAATGCTAATTTTGGGAGGCTAATATTGTGTATGAATCAAAATTTTAAAACTAGTAAACAAGGCTTAAGAAAATTTCATATAAAGACGGTTGAATTACCCAAATTCTAATTTGAATTACTTAACTTAACAAATTATATATATAAAGTTATACGTCTTAATTAGAAAATTTTCATATCCCATAATCATTAAAACAAAAAACTTGAAAACATGAGTCTATTATTTACTCTATCAATTAATTCATTATAAAGTAGCACTGCAGGATTTCCTTTATGCTTATACTTATTTTCAAACATTAATCACAAGCAATATTCTTTTTGTATATAATATTCAGCCATATAAAAAAATTATTAGAAAAAATTAGAATTTATTGTGACACTCAATCTCGGTGAAGATTTATCATCATATATTTCCATATTTATATTTTTATTCAAAATGTTATTACTCTAGTTTAAATTTTGAATCCAATATATTGTATATATCCTTCATATAATCCATGATTATTATTTTTTAAAAGGAAAAATCTCATATACAAATACCCGTGAAACATTAAAGTACATAAAAATTCACATTTTTCAATTAAATGTACTCCTGATATTAAAAAAATGGACCATACTTGACCTAAGTCAATTTCTTAAAAATATATATATATACTCCTACTTTAAAGGAAGGGAAAAAGACAAATAAACACCCTCTAAACATTAGAAATCCTGAGAAATGACTAAAACTTGGTAAATGACAAATAAGTGACTCTGATCAAAACTCAATAGAGAATAATTAAAACTGAGCAGATAATGACTAAAACTCAACAGATAATGACTAAAAGTGACTAATTTTTTACTCTTCATTTGTCATTTACCAAATTTGAGTCATCTTTCAAGGTTTTTATATTTATAGGGTGTCTATTTATCTTCTTCCCTTAAAGGAATTAGTTTATCCTATATTTCTCAAGCAAATAAATAAATAAATAAATCATACTTTTCAATAAAACTAAGGGATATGGATATAATTTGATCGAAATTTTAAATCTCTAGTCAGGACCATAACCTGATTTATAATTTATTCAGTTCAATTACTTAAATTAAAATTTGGATAATTTAACTATATTTATATGAGTTTTTCCCTAAACACTCTACTAAAGGCAAAGGGAAAAATAACCCTTTACTATATTATATATAGAGTGGGGATAAAGGGCGATACAAAATAATACTAATAATTAAAATTGTCAATCTCGTGAATTTAAATAAACTAATAACAAGAATAAAAATTTGAATAACGGAATTGAATTAAAAACTCATAAGAGTTTACTTTTATTAATAAACAAGTGTTGAAAAATATTATAGAATAATAAAAATGACAAAATTTAATTTAAATATATTTTAAATATGAATAATTGAAATTAAATCCATCTACATTATAATTTATCATATTCAAATAGAACATGCCATTATACTTGTTTAAGTTTATTTTTTTCCCTTTTACCTGAAATTTTCATGTTTCTTTGAAGTAATACCAATAAGTGCGTAACTCAATTTTTAAGGGGTTGTTCTAATTTAAACTCAATTTTTATGGGTTGTTCTAATTTAAACGGATGATATCAATCTTACAATATTTGTTTGGAAAATCTTGCTATTGATTGTCTTTACTAGTTATATACTCCTTTCAGTTTTAATTATAAAAGTTTGTTAACTTTTTTTTAAGAAAGTAAAGAAATAAAATAAATTATTTAATCATATTATATGTTGTATTTTATTATATTATATATTAATTTATATTCAAACAAAATCGTTTAAAGAAAAACGATAAATTTTAATATTTTAAAATAATCTAATTAATTTTTTTAAAATTCTAAAAAAATACTCACTCTTTGTTAGCTATATATGGTAACACATTGGACAAAAAGTTGACATATATATATATATATATAAGGAAAATTAGGATAGTTCTTTTATATTTTCCAAAAGAGGATACAAACCTTCAATTTAGCAATTGGAAATATTAGGAAATTTGATTGGGTCAAGGCTCTATACAATGTCAATTATTTCTGAATAAATATTTTAGAAATATTTTCACGCTATACAATGCCAATTATTTCTGAAAAAATATTTTAGGAAATATTTTCAGACAAATTTTGTGAGAAATAATTGTCATTATCCCAATATTTTAGGAATTGAATGTTACTATTTCTGAACAAACTAGACATGCACGCCAGGAGGAGCGCGTGAAGGCTGTACCCATGCTGATTCTTTCCTCGTCGACTACTCCACCGTCCGTGCCTTGCCCCAGAGCTTCGCATAGAGACATAAATGATAAATCTCTCTCTCTCTCTCCCCCCCTCCAAAGTTTCCGCCTTTCTCTTCCCTCCAAAGTTTCCGTCGGATAGAGCACAGAGGCCGAGAGAAACAACAAAAAATTTATTTAATTATTATTTTATTTGTTTATATAAAAAAGAAACCAAATCGCATACAAAGAACGAGAAATCTCTCTGTTTCTGATCGTGTTCCTCTTCTCCTGAACAAATCCTCTTCAGAGAGTTTCTCCCTCCCTCTCTGTCTTTCTCCCCTCTTCTCAGGTTCTTTCCCGAATTCCAATCTTTGTCCACTTCACTGTTCGTTTGCGACCTTCTGTTTTATCTACTGCACGACGCATTTCTTTCTTTTTTTTATCTCTCCCTGCTGAAAAGTAAAAATATTGTCTGTTTTTATCTTTTTCAATTTTATGCTTGTTAACTGCTGATGACTGGGAAGTTATGCCCTGTTTTGCTATTCTTTTTCTTTGTTTGTTTGTTTTTTTTGCTTCATTGCGTTTCTTTAAGTTTTCTTTATTTTGGCTACGTTTGTGCTTTGCCAATTGTGGCCAATTGAATCCCTAAGCTCTGCGGTGGAATTAGGGTTCTTGATGTTGTAATTATGGTTGATTGTTCATCTGAAATTTGTATGCATTGAGTCTCTCTTGACATTAAAATTGCGGGGAATAAAAGAAGTATTGCCTAGCACTGTTGTTATCATGTGGATCTTAGGAATTTTCCCTTCTGATAATAGTTCTTATTATTTGTGAGTGTTCTGCTTATCTGTCGCATTCTCCATGCTCTGCAGGACTATTGGGATGTGTTTCCGCAACAGCCTCCGTTCAATGAAACGAAAGAAATCACTTTGTTGATTGATTCTATTGTATATTGAGTGTTAGGAATGTCGTTCTTTGTTTTGCTGTCATCAATACAGTCTAATTTGTGCATGGATACTTTTGTCAAATGTACAAGAGAATAACGTGTGACAGAGTGCATTGCTATATTTGTTATTGTGTCTCGTCTTGTTGGAGAATCCAAATAACAGTTATCCGAGATTTACCAAGTTTGGGATGGGTAATAAACTTGGAAGGAGGAGACAAGTGGTCGATGAAAAATATACTAGGCCACAGGGCCTGTATAATCATAAAGATGTGGATCATAAGAAGCTGAGAAAGCTGATAATCGAGTCAAAGCTTGCACCCTGCTATCCTGGAGATGAAGAGTCTACCTATGATCTTGAAGAGTGCCCGATTTGCTTTCTGGTCTGGTTTATGTTCTTTTCTTTCAGTCTTAGATTTTGTTTGCCTTATTTTGATATTGTACCCTTTGTATCAATAATCAATAAAAAATTTAATGTTTGACGTCTCAATTGAGCAATTCTCTTTTCGAGCAGCAAATTTGACTTATCAGTAATTTCTTGACGTCAAAATGATGAAGGATATAATATTTCAAATTTCCAACTAGTTTTGTATTCCTTTTCTTCAGGTCTGTTCTATTTTTAAAAGTTGTATGTGACTTTTCTAATTATCATGTTTTTATCTGTTGTTTGTCTATTTAGTATTATCCGAGTCTGAATCGTTCAAGATGCTGCATGAAGAGCATCTGTACAGGTAATTATTTGTTTATCTTCGCTTGAATATATCTTTTCAATGCAAGTTGTCTGCAATCTGATTTCTTCATTTTACCAGAATGCTTTTTGCAGATGAAAGTTCCTAATTCAACTCGACCTACACAGTATCCTGCTTCCCAGCTTCTTTTCTAAAATACAAAAAGATACCGTTCATATCTTCTATCTGAGAACTGCCGTTTTTTGTGTTGCCTCTATTTTCTAATTGTATGATATTTCCTTAATTATTTAAGATGTCCCTTCTGCAAAACAGCAAATTATGCTGTTGAGTATCGTGGTTTCAAATCAAAGGAAGAAAAAGGGTTGGAGCAGATTGTATGTTATCTTCCGTATTCATTAAATATTGTTTATGAGTGAATTTTCTGAAATACTTGACAATGAATATAGTTTTGCTTGATGCTTTTAATAAATTAGGAAGAACAACGGGTCATAGAAGCAAAAATTAGGATGCACCAGCAGGAACTGAAGGATGAAGAGGAAAGAATAAATAGAAGACTAGAAATAAGCTCTTCCAATGGAAATGTGACTCCTGTGGACGTTGAATACAGCTCAAATGCAGGTAGCCTTTCTACCAGACTTCTGCATTTTATCTCTGTGATCGATCTTAGCAATATAAACTAATTTTTCATTTCTATTTTTTAGCGGCTGGATCTTCAATATCTGTTGTTGAAAGCGAGGAAATCATTTCTTCACATGATTCTTGTGTCACCCCAATGGTTAGACCACCACCAGCTGCTAGGACCAATAGGTGTGTTAGTTTTCTTGACCATAGCCCCCTCAAGAAACAAATTTTTTATCCAATATGTCAATGGATGTTTTTCGTTTTCTGTCTGTCCTCACATCAATTAATGCGTGCAAATTTTAGCAAATAATGATATAAAGAATTTTAATTCAAGTGTACAAGGTATTAAAAACTTGTACGTGCACGCGCATTTGCTTTCTAATGATTGCTTGTTTCTTGTGATACATTTTCTCTCTAATATTTGAACTGTTAGAATAAACCAGATTCTTTATTTTATCAAGTATTTAGTATATCTATACAATGAGAAGCATTAGTACTTACTGATTTGGTCTGAAGTGAATCTTTGTGCTTGAGTCAATAATCTGTGCCACTAGTTGAATGATGATTTATGAGTATAATAGGTGACAACAGTTGTAGTTTAGCATTTTAAATGATGCTAACTTATTAGACATACCCGGAGGCATTATTGTTTTAGTACTGGAGGCATCATTTCTTTTATGTGGCCATTCAGATCATTGTCTTCTGCCGTCTTACCATTTTGGCATTTGAATTGTCTTACAGATTACTGTCTTCTTGGTTTAATATGCTCTTCTACAGTGCTATAATGCCTCATCATTCATGATTTTTGTGTATTTAACTTTTGAATCTGGGAATATTGCAGGGATGATGAATTTGATATTGATCTCGAGGACATAATGGTCATGGAAGCAATCTGGCTTTCCCTCCAGGTGAGAACTTATGTTTGGCATGTTGTTGTAATGAAGTGTGTTTTCAAAGAGAATTTCCCTGCAAAGGCTGTTCTCCAATATTAAAATTCTGAACATATGTCATATTCTTTTCTTGGTTTGATGGTGTAAATCAATTTGGAATTATTCATTTTTCTGTGTTTCTCAAGTACAGTAATACCTTGATATAAAAGTGCAATTATTTATTTATTTTTTTCCTGAAGAGTGAAATGTTTTTCCATGCTGTTTGTGTTGCACTCTTTTTTGTTGTTAGCTTGTGTAAAGTAATTAGGGATGAAAGACGTTTATAGCTATCCTGATTGACCTTAGCTGACTTGTTGAATTGGTCTTTTCCTAAGCAACAAAAAAAATACCTATATGCAGAAATTACTTTACTCGTGAATTTGGATTTGCAAGCGATTGGCTTTAAACTTAGTTATTGTTGAAAATCATATAAAATTAGGATATTAATGATAGAGATAATGGAAATCAGAAAATTATGTCCATATCTCTTGATTTATTATCCTAATCAGACCCCTTATTTCTTGCTCTTAGTTTTAGAAAATATTTTATTTTTATGAGGATTATTTCTGCTGATTCTCTCTTAATTTCATTTCCATAAACGGGTTACAATTTATAGGGTTTAGGTGAAGACTTGACACAAAGTTAAAGCATCTTCACTGTTATGGTAGACAAAGTATGACAAGAGTCACTGTAGAAGACGTAAAGTCTTTTTATGTAGCATCCGTGAATCTTGATTTTCATTGTAATGTTGGCAAGGGGCTCTTATAAATAGAGGGTTCCATTTCATGGTTAGGCATTTAGTTCTTACCCGAAGTTTTAGAGAGAAGCTTAGAGAGAGAGAGGCTTCAGGGTATCCCATTACAATTCATATAAATGGGTTACAATTTATAGGCTCAATGAAGAACCATTTATGGAAATAAAATTAAGAGAGAATCAACAGAAATAATTCTCATAAAAATAAAATATTTCCTAAAACTAAGAGCAAGAAATAAGGGATTTGATTAGGATAATAAATCAAGAGATATGGATATAATTTTTTGATTTCCATTATCTCTATCATTAATATCCTGATTTTATTTAATTTTCAACACTCCCCCTCAAGCTGAAGAATAAATATCAATCATTCCCAGCTTGCCTCTGAATCCTTCAAATGGGTTAAATACATGGTGTCTTCTTCAATCTTTTCTTTAATGAAGTGCCTGTCTATCTCAACATGTTTTGTTTGATCATGATACATTGGGTTTTTGACC
>JBAGKO010000008.1:29173910-29185095 GCA_037177275.1 Acacia concinna
GACTTAGAGGGCATTCAGTTGATTAGATAAGCAGCTGTTAGAATTGCATCCCCCCTAAAAAATGGTTGGAACATGTTGTTCCAATAATAAGGTTCAAGTTACTTCCAACAAGTGACGATTTTTCCTCTCAGCTACTTTATTTTGTTGTGGAGTATAAGGACATGAAATTTGGTGATGAATTCCTTGCTGATCAAAAAATTCTTTAAAGGTTCCACTCATGTACTCTTTGGCGTTATCACTTCAGAGTACTTTAACGGACGTGTCAAATTGAGTCCTCACAAATGTATAAAAACTTTGAAATACTTTGCCTACTTTATATTTTTCTTTTTGTTACTTTCGCAAGGTATCCCCCAGCCCGGCAGGCCAAAGACTAATCCTCCACTCATTGTGGGTTCCTCTATGGGAAGGAAAATTAGCCAGGAGATTTAATGTTGCTCCATACCCAAGGCCAGGGATCAAACCCCTGACCAAGGTTAAGGTTGGAAGAGCCCCACTACTCTACCACAATGAAATAAACCTAAGTGGTTTGTGTATGATCATTAATGAAGGTGACAAACCATCTAGCATTAGTTAGGGTTTTTATTCATGTAGGGTGCCAAACATCATTATGTATTACTGTGAATGGTGCAGAGGGTGTGTATGGTTGTGTAGAATAGTAGGATCAGGTTTGTTTGGCAAGTTTCACAATAGAAAGGAATAGAATTTTTATTAAATAAATTGGAAAACACATGTTTCATATAATCAAAACTAGGATGACGTGAATGACAATGCCACAAAAGTACATCATTATTATGATAATTAGAGCTGACCAACGCTTGTCTCGCCTTCCATGCATATGGATTTGTCAAAGTTGATCCTTCAAAGTAGAACAAACCATCCCACTCTCTAGAACTCCCAATCGTCCTCCCTGATTTTAAATCCTGGAAAATACACAAATTATCATTAAAAATTACTCAGCATATTTGACCTTTAGTCAACTTGCTTATTGATATTAGATTGCAATAAAGGACTGGTACAAACAAAACATTATGTATGGCCAAGTTATCAGATAAGGGAATCGTGCCAATTCCCTCAACCTTAGTGAAGACTCCATTAGCCACTTCCACTTTGAGATGTTTGTGACATGTTTTAAGGTTAAGGAATAAAGATTTATTACTAGTTATGTGATATGTAGCTCCTGAGTCAACAATCCACGTATCTGCATTAGCTATTATCGCATTAAGAGTTATAATGGAATTACCTGATTGTACCAAATTAGCACTGGGCACAGAATTTGATGTGTTTTGTTTTGCAAGCATCTTGCGAATTGCTTGTAATTCTTTATGCTCAAGTGATCATCTTTATTTGCCTTGTGTTCTGTCAAGGTAAGATGACTTTAGAAGTTAGGTTTTCCATTTGAGGGTTTGCCATGCAGCTTCCAGAATTCTTCTTCTATATGGCTCTTCTTCTTGCAATAGTTGCCCCATTTATTTTTTTGTTCATTTTGAGGTCCTTTCACGATTTGTGCAAAGCCCTCAGAATAACTCAGAACACTTTGGCTTGGGCTACTTTAAATCAAAAGTTTTCTACTCTTCTCAAATTACACAAAATTAACAACATCAAATAGATATGGCAGAGGCTTCATTCCTATGATTCTGCCCCTTATTTCCTCAAGAGAATCATTTAGACCTAAGAGAAAATCATATATCCTTCCTTCCTCCACGAGCTTCTTATGCAGTTATGGATCCTTAACAGTATCCCATAGATGTACATCAAACAAATCTTCCTGTTGATAGAGTTTTAGTAAAGAGTTATAATAATTAGTTATCGTCATGGTACCTTTCTCAAATTTCGGAGTTGTCGCTTCAAGTGAATTAAGGCAGCAGTTGTCAAGAGAAGAATAGGTTCCTTTTGTTGCATCCCAAATTTCTTTTGCTGTATTTGCTAGAAGATAACCTTCACTTACATCTGGAGTCATGGAATTGCATAACTAGGACATAACTTGATTATTTTCATCAAACCAAGTATTAAAGGTTGGATCGTCAGAATTGGATTGAGGTGCTGCTCTATTAATATATTTTTCCTTTCTCTTGCCACAAATATATCTTAGCACACTTTAGGACCATTGAAGATAGTTTCTTCCATTGAACTTATGGTTGATAACTATAAGTTGATTTTCTGAGAAATCTGGTGCCATGGTGCTTTTGGAAGAAGGAGAAATAGATGAAGATGATGAATTTTGAATAGAGGAGTTTGTACCCGCCATGAAAACACTAGGATTACCTTTTGTCTTGCTCAAACTTGGAGGAACAGATCCAAACAGAGGAGAAAACTGGGCAGGATCATATCAATATATCTTTGAAGAGTGAAATACTCTCTGATTTCCAGCCAATGCTCTTTGATTTCCAGCCAATAGTTATACCTATCTTAGAGCAATCTTAGAAAGTTGCGAATATGGAGGTTTTGTCAGTGGCTGTCTATGTAATTTCATGCCCTACTAATTGTGGTTTCTGTTATGTTGCTGTTTCTAGGTCCATTTTAACCTTGATGAAGTCTAATTGTTTCTTACATTGTTGGTTAATAATTGTCTTCACCTAGGAAAAAATTATTCCTTTGAATTAATAAGAGATAAAAAAGGAATATGCTATACTTTTAAATAATAATGACTAAGCATAGACATGTATCATGTTCCCATATATACCAGCCTCAGCAGGGTATGCCATGCTTAGTTCATTGACGGTTGCCTTTTGTCAATTTATATTATCTGACCCTGCTGTGTCTTACTTTTAAATGACAGTATACATCTACTTATGCACTAACCAATATATGTGTGTGTGTGTGTCTACAGGAAAATGTCAGGCACAGAAACTCGCGTTCTCCTTATTGTCCTTCTAGACAATACATAACTGATGATTGCTATGTTTCACCTGCCCCGGGTCCACAGAGAGGATCATCATCATCCCCATCAGGCGGCCTTGCCTGTGCAATTGCGGCTCTTGCAGAACGTCAACAAGTCGGGGGTGAATCATCTATAAGCTCCACAGATGGAAATACACCATCATTGACCATGCCACAAAGAGCCAACGGGTTATATAGCAGGCTGAATAGAGACTCAGTTAGTTATCTGCCTGCAGACAACTTGCATGAGATTCCACCGAATGAAACTATGGTTATGACTAGGGGTCATGGTGAATGGGGCTCGGGTCATGTCGCACCCATGGCTGGCACAGCAACCATCTATGGAGGCTCTGTTGTTGCGGAAGATGATAGTAGCCTTTCTTTACAACAGCTTGATGATGCTGATGGAAGCATTACAAGCGCCACAGACCCCATAGTTCCAGAGAGTTTCGAGGAGCAGATGATGCTAGCTATGGCTGTTTCATTGGATGAGGCACGAGCCATGTCAAGTGGACAGGTTTCTTCTTGGCAGTAGATTTTGTTCATGGGATTGTTTGTCTGGTTTTTTGCCCTATAGAATAGAAAATGATTGCCATATCTGTGTGGCCAGTCGAAGCTTGGGTTGAGAGTTAGAGCGAAGTTCAGTGGTTTGTGCAATTTATTGGAGGATCAGGCAGTGATTCTCTCACACTTATATAGAGGTCAAATGGAATTGCTTAAAGGCCGTTGCTTAATGCCATTTCCCTATGACTGATGTGTTGCCCTTCATGCTCTCTCTCTCTCTTCATTGGGTTTCTGTAAATAGCACTATTCCCAAGTTTCACCTATGCTTGGATACAAATCTTTACTGAACATGAAGGAAAACTAAATTGCACGTAAAAGCGTCTCCTTGGCCCTTTCGTTTTCTGGTCTTTTGCCCTTTTCCTAATGCTCATTTAAGTAGAGGTTTGATTGAGGTGATGATTCACACGCACGCACCCCCAAGATGCTGAAGTATCGCACGAGTTTCAACTTTGCTTTAAGCTGTTAACCTTTAAACGAAATCCGTTTAATTTTGAACGGATGATCTTTAGAAGATTCAGGTATACAAACCTAAACAAGTAGTCCACCCAATTAATCTATACGATGTTAGGCACTTTGGTTGATAATGTAAATTTTTTTAAATACAAACTACGATTACATCAAGCGAGAGAAAAGACTATCCATCAAGTATCTCATAGCATAGATATGCTAAAAGCAGGTTTTTGCAACCTACAGAAAGGCGAATAGAATTAATACTTTTCAAAATCTTGGATTTCTTTGATTGAATTAATAAATGAAGTGATTTTAGGAATCACTAAAAACTCAGCTTTATTTTTTTTTAATGACCATAATTTCAACCATGCTTTAATCCTTCAAGGATTCCATAACCTCCGCTGAAATAAAAGGAATGTGGCTTATATTTTTCGTGAAACGTGTGATAAAATTACCATTAACATCGTGCAGAAAGACCTCCACTGGTAGCTTCTTCCTTTTGATTTACAAAGCGGTCTATATATGTGCATTCTCACCAAGTGTTTTTGGAGTAGTTCCCAAAATTTAGCGCAGCTGTCGCTAGAACTTGGAGTGAGAATGTTCTTCAAAGGTTGAATCTTTGATAACACCAATTTAGTCCAAACCTCGTTAGCTTCATCAGGATCATGAATTATGTCGAGGGAGGAGTCAGTAGAGACAGTTACAACAACAAAAACTAGTCTTTTAGAGCCTAAACCGAACCCACAATGTTAGAGACATTGGGTATATTTGGAATAAAGATTATAAAAGTGACTTTGAAAAAGTAAGATTGGGTAATCTAATTTGTGTTTGAAATAAAGATTATAGAAGTTACTTATAAGTTTCTTATATAAAAGTAAAACTTATTTGGTTGAAATATTTAAAAGTAATGTTTTATGAAAAATGACTGAAAATTACATGAAAATTATAAGAGAAAAATAAAAATAAAAATTTTAAAAAAATTAAAAAATATATAATTAATAACACGATTAAATAATTTTTTTAGGATTTTTTGAAAAAGTCAACTGGGACCAGAGAGAGTATATATTACATGTAAATATATTGTGATATTTATACTACCTCCGGTCCTAATTATAAGACGCAGTTAAGTTTTCTTGAGAAGTGAATGAAGCAAAATAGGCTAACTTAATTACATAATATGTTGTGTTTTATCATACTATATATTAATTCATAAGTAAAAAAATGGTTTGATAAAAAAGATAAATTTTGGCAAAGAAAAAAAAGGATAAATTACCTTTGCAAATGTTAATCTATCACAGCGCTGGCAGCATATCACCCCCTAAAAAAGGATAAATTTTAATGCTTTAAAATAAGGTAATTAACTTTCTTAAATTTTTTTAAAAATTAACTGACTCTTATAATTATAACAAAAAAAATACATTATAACAAAAAATTCAAAAAGAAAAATTGCACAGTGAATCGTCTTCCCAGATTGATGAGAAAAGCACCAAATTGGTACTTATGCCAAGTCATGCAATTTAAGCAAATCGCGCGATTTGGGCAACCAATAGAACAAACACAAATTTTTATTTTTTATTTTTCAAATTGCACGATTGAACAGTGCAGGGATTGGGCGTATCGGTGATCCAAACTCACCCATTGACTTATAGTCAATTCCAAATAAAAGTTTTGATCTTTTCATAGGAATAAGCCAGAATAATTTGCTTGGCTGCTTGTGGAGGAAGATAATGAAAAGGAGACCTTTTATGAGTCTATCGTGCCAAAAGTAAAAGGCCTTGGTTTTTTATCTTTTTGTGATTGTGGGTAGATTGTCGTTTTAAACCAAAACAATAGCCCATTTAAATTCAGAGCTTCCATGGGATGAGAGGGCTAAATAGTAAATGATAAGTGGGAGATTTTTTTAAAAATAATTATCATCCATTACAGGTCCAGTTCAGGGCTTCATGTAAAAACTTATATTTTTTTAATAGAATAATTAACTCAATTATTAATTAAATCATCATCCAAATTCTAAAATTAAGCTAAAATATGCAAATGAGTCATAACGTGATAACATATAATAATCTAGCATAAACTGAAAGAACAGAAACACAACTCTTAGAAGATATAGCTTAATCTTCCAGAGCCTCCCCTGTTGAACCACTACGGAATCTATCACTTGAAAAATGTTAAATTGACAGAGTAAGACAAGGTCTCAATAATTAATATTACATCTCATGGGTTTAGTCAGAGGAAATAAGGTGGGAGGTAATGAAGGAAGTTAGAGAGTGAATTGTTAAATATTGATAATTGCGCACATATGTGATAAATATGATAATGATATTGTAAATTGATATAATTGTTACCATGTGATGTTTTTAATAATATTATATATTTACAAATGTTTTCACTTAACACCTCATGGACACTCCGCATACCCAATGAAATGGTTTGTTGATTACTGAGACATTGTCTCACCCCGTTGACTTAACATTTTTCAAGTGATAGATCCCGTAATGGTCAAATAAGAGACTCCAGAAGATTAAGTTATGCCTTATAAGAGTAGTGTTTCCGTTCTTTCAATTTATATTAAATTATTATATATTGCCACGTTATGACTCATTTATATATTTTGACTTATTTTTAGAACTTGATGATGATTTAATTAATAATTAAGTTAATTATTCTGTTAAGAAAAATATAAATTTTTACAAAAGTCACATGATCAAAACCTCTCAATGCAAGTGTATCTTCCAAAACTTAAACTTGACATATTTTGCTTGGCCTCCTGCCACGAGAATTAACAAAAACGTTGAGGCGAAAAGGTATATAATTAATATGTAATTATTACAGATATAAAAAAAATGTAATCATTACTTAATTATACAGTCAGAGGACTAAACACTGTACCTTTTCATAAGAGTAGACATACTTTTTACGAATATATCTTAATTATGGACTACTTCATCACATCTCAAAAGAAATTTATTGATAATAATTCAACTTAGAGTTTTACATATTAATTAAAAGTTCCCACAGAAAGCTAAATGAGATATTATTGCTGGGTCCTGTCTTGGGACCTCACTTCTCAAGTAATAGTGAGTGCATTATCATGTCAATATGATGCTATAATTGATATGATACTTCACCGCCAAAAAAGGCTATAAAATTTAAATATAATTCTTTGGTCAATAATAACGGAACAAAATCCCAAAAGACACTAATGATTTATCCAATTATGACATTAAATACCATTTGATTATACTCCCTCCCCATCTCATCCAAAATCTATAAACTAGGTCACCTTTTAGAAGCATGTTTTAACATTAATATTTATATTTATTTGTTGTTATCAATTAAATGTGACTCTACAGTATTTCTCCCTACTTCTAAGCCTTATTTAATAAGGGTGAAGTTGAACTTTTTTAAAACAAACATTAAAGCATACTTAATAAATTAATCACTCTTCCTTAATTTGAATGAAGTGATTAAATTGATTTATGTTTTTAATTGAAGTCTTAATATATGTGTGTGTATTCCCTTCAGTTTTAAATATAAGATTCAATTTAATTTTTTTAAAAAAATAAGTTAAGGAAACTAAATAAATAATTTAATTTAATTATATTATATGTTGTGCATCATTAAATTATATATTAATGTATAAGTTAGACATATCAATTTAGACAAAAATAAGATATAAATACTTTAGAATAATTTAATTAACTTATTTAATTTTTATAAAAATATCAATTAAATCTTATATTTAAAAGAGATGTAGTGTGTATATACGATCAGAATGTGAAAAAGAGACCAACAGAAGTTGGCGCAGATGGGTAGGCATCTGCGTCACACCCATATGTTCCTGAGTTCGATCTTAGATAACAGAAAGTGTAGAGAATTTTTGTTGGAAGCTCTCTCCCCTGAGGCACCTCAAAGAGGTGGTTACCTTTCACACTTATTCAATTGAGAGCGCTTAAAATAGTTAGTTTGTGGGTTCACCAGATCCAATAACTCAAATTACGATCAAATATTGGTGGGTTCGTAAACTAAAATTCTACCATCAAAAGAAAAAAAAAAGTGAAAAAGAGTCAAACAATAATGAGGGTGGGCATGAAGTGGTTGAAGAGATATAAGCTTCACATGCATTGTCTCTTTTCCCACAAATTTAATTAAATCCAACTTCCCCTTTTCTTCTTTTCTTCCTCGATCACATGCCTCCTCCATCATCAGTTCATCACCCTGCCCTGCCTTTCATGCAAATCAATATAAAATTAATTGACCTTTTAAATTTTTGACAATAAAAACAATTTTACGAGAGAACCCTTACAAGCTGAGAATTTTCATTGGTAAACTATTCCATTATACTCAAATTAAATAAAAAAATTAAGAATTTTTAAATAGTATCATACATTGCATGTAGCCTAATATAACAAGTCAAAAATTGATGACTAATCAGCCGTATATGATTAAACTTTTTAGATTATAGATTATGGACTTTTTATAAGCTATATTTTTCGAAATATATTTTTTATTTTAATAACTTTCAACTAAATAGACTTGAAAGTCATGCACACAAAAAAAGTGAGGACAAGAAAAAACTGAAAATTCAAAGGTCTTCGAATTTGGGTTGGCGTACAGTGCCTTCAGTGAGTGATTATTGTACTACAATGGTGGCCCCCACTTCTTCGGTCCTGTACGTTGGACTTAAGAACAATACCCTAGGGCTCTACCTAGGGACACATTTATTTAGATTGAAAAAAAAAGCCATTTTCTGTAATTATAAAAACAAATTCTTGGACTTTAATTCAGAGAATTGAGATTTTGTTTTTTGGACCTGAAAGAGAATTGCGAATTCAAACTGTTGAATTGTTTGATTGTATTAGTGACATAAATATCATAAGGGAGTAGGTGGACTTAAGGTGAAAGCATCTGGTTAGGCATAAATGTTATATAGTATTATTATATTACATTGTATATATTTTATAGTATTATTTCTCATAATACATTTTTTTTTATATATGCACCTCCGAGTTGGATATAAGATTCGTAGGATCACCAAGATTTCATTCTTGTCGAGCATCTTTTGTTTTTAATTGATTGTACAACAAAATAAATCTCATGATTAATAGACATGAAGCAAAATCTTAATAAATTCATTTTAAGCTTTAGACTAAGGTTCTGAAAATCGGACCGGACATTGAACCGGTCGGGGTACTGGGTTAAGGGTCAATAGGTCAGCTAGGAGTCAACCCGATCTCAGACCTGTGGAAATAAAAAATAAATTTCAATTCTCATTATAGGGTCATATTATCCAAAATCAATTCAATATCTTGAATCAATAATAAATAATTAAATGCTTATCAATTATTCTTTATATTTTTTTGATATATTGACTAATATTTCTTTTTCTTTTTTTTTTTTTTTGCTTACGCAAAGTATCCCCCAGCCCGATAGGCTAAGGACTAATCCTTCGCTCATTGTGGGTTCCTCTATGGGAAGGACAGCTGGCCAGGAACCAAGGAACATTATAATCAAAAACTCAATTTTTTTATAATTGTTTTTTACAACTTTATTACATCCCCAACCAAATTTTTTCAAAACTTTCCTTCTATTTCTTACCCACATAATCACAACACACAGCAAGAGCTTAAAGAAACCCTTAGGGGCTGTTTCCTATGAGAGGAGGGGAGGGAAAGGGAGGGAAAATAAAACTTTTAAGTGTTGAATTTAAAGAAATTGAAGAAGCAGGGTTACAAAATTTTAATAAAAAGAAAATGTAATATAAAAAAGTATGAAAAACTAATTTAAAACTTTTAACCCCACTTCTTTAATTTTTTAAAATTCAATTTATAAAAATTTCCCCTCCCCTCCAAATCCCTCGTACCAAACAAGCCCTAACAGACCAATTATATATATATAAGGATTATCTTCATCATTATCTATGCCAAGCTAGACAAATTTCATTGTTTGCTTGAGATTTTTTTCTCTTTCTCTTCCATAGATGAACAACGGTTTAAGTGTAAGAACTGCCCTAGATCCTTTGAGTCTCTAAGGGATCCTAGAAGTCACATTAGAGAGCACAAGAAGAAGCAACCGAGTAGCGGCGTTGTGACTTCTTTTTCTACTTCAGCTTCTAGCCCCAACGTGGGTGGAGTTCTGGCAATGGAGACAATGGCCCTGGTGGATCCATATAGGCCATTGCGAATGATTAACTCTTCATCACCAAATTACAATGAAGCAGAAGATCCTTCTTCTTCGTCTTCTAACCCTCAAGATGATGCCAGAGCTCTGACGAAGGTGGCGACCACAACGATGGTCCTCGAGAAATCGTCGGTCCTTCTTCATCGCAGCCACAGCATAATGAAGCAGAAGATTGCCGCCACCATAGCATCCGCCTTCATCAAGGATTACAAGAATGAAGGCTCAAATACGTCTGTGTTGATTGTGATAGGAGTTTTAACTCTCACTACGCACTTGGAGGTCACAGGAGTAGCAAGTATAGCCAAAAGAGATTACAACACCAGCCACTATTGTTGCCGCCGCCACCGGCGGTGGCACTAAATAATAATAATAATAATAATCAAGCAGGCGTTCTTCCTCGTAGAAGTCAAACACTGAGGCTATTTGGTGTTAATCTTGAGGTGGTGCTTGGAGCATCTTCATGAATGATTTTTATTTTTACTAATATTTATTTTAGGTTCAAATAAAGCTTAGTTTGCTCAAAAACTTTTCTCATCGGAGCCGTGGATATCCACAAGTTTTTGTTAGATTGATTTCACTTTGGATGCTATTGTCAGGACAATTATATGCTCCTCTTTTAATACTTTTGGTGTGCAATTCATCCAACAAAATCTTTCAGAAACACATAGCTCCAACAAACTCCAGTGGCAAAATGAGATATTTATATGACCTAGCTAATTATGTTAGCAAGGTATATAGAATTGATACTTTTTTGAGGTTTTAAGTAATTTCAGTCTTTTTAATCTATCATTCTAAGATGATTCTGTGAGCTTCACTTCAATTCGTTATTATATATGTACTGTTTTCCTTTCCATAACTGCTTCTTATGAACTATTAATAATAATTGCTTTGTCAAATTATTTGTTGTGTTCAGTTTTTAATTAATATTATTCATCATGGTGTACGAGACTTGTGTGTTCGCTGTGAGAGATTATTATTTTGAGGACACGCGTACTATTAAAAAAAATGTAAGAAGATATTGATTTGAATCAGCATAGGCTTCTTGGTTATGTGAAACATTGTGACAGTATTTTCATTAAATTGTTGTCTTGCTGAGATATCAAAAACATTGGGA
>JBAGKO010000008.1:29185195-29205868 GCA_037177275.1 Acacia concinna
CAAGGCCAGGGATCGAACCCCTGACCAAGGTTAAGGGTGGAAGAGCCCCTACCGCTCTACCACACGCTCCTGGTTAGACTAATATTTCTATCTACCATATAAAATAAATAAATATATTTTTTAAAAAAATTAATTCTTTCATAAATTTTTTTTTTAAAAAAAAGCAAACCGGTCAACCCTGCAACCTGGCCGAGTTGACACCTGTTTAATCGGGTCACCGGTCTAATGACCAAACCGGACCGATTTCATGGCTGGGTCATCGATTTTCGGTCTGACCTGGCCGGTCCGGTCCAGGTTTGAAAACAATGCTTTAGAATTTTTGCACTAATACAACATACTATTAACCTATGGTTTATTCCCTAAAATTACTTGATTATGATTGAACGAAAGCATTCAAAATGTCTTGTGTATATTTACATATGAGGTATTGTATTTATATAGGGAGATTGAAGTGTATAATTAATGTACAAGCACATAAACATTATTACAAAATAATGTGTAATCAAACACCATCAGTCCTAATTATGTACAGAATATTTCGTAATACTCCCCCTCAAGTTGGAACATGAATATTAATCATCCCAACTTATTACATAGATATTCAACCTAGATCTCACTTAGGGCTTTTGTTAGAAGATCACCCAACTAGTCACTAGATTGCACATGCCCGGTAGAAATGAAGTTTTCTTTAATCTTACCCTTGATAAAATGATATTGATCTCAATATGTTTCGTTCGTTCATCAAAATGCGGAGTTAGATGCTATATGCAGAGCTGCTTTATTCTTACACCATAACTTTGCAGGTAATGGTGTTTTTGTACAAACATCCTTCATTAGTTAGAAGAGCCATACAATTTCCTGTACAGATTGAGACGTGGCTTTGTATTCTATCTCTGCATTAGATTTTGATACCACATCTTGCTCTTCCAAGAGTCTAAATTTCCTCCAATGAATACGTAGTATCCGGTGGTTGATTTCCTTGTTGATTTAGAGCCTGCATGATCTGCATCACAGAAACATTCAACCTTGGTGTGTCCATGATTCATGTAAAATACACCACGATCTAAAGATCATTTTAAATAATGTAAAACATGTTCCAATATTTTCCATTGAGCAACTGTAGGAGCGGTCATGAATTGGCTCAAAACACTCACAGTAAATGTTATATTAAGGCGAGTTACTGTAAGATAATTCAATTTCCCTATCAGTCTTTGATATCTCTTAGTATATTCAAATGGTATTATTCTCTCTGGATCAATATTTTTCTTTATATCATCAGGAAGTTCATTAAATGATATACTTCATCAATATCCAAAAATGGATTATATATCATAGAAATACTACTTTGTGCTTAATGTGACACTAAATTTACATGGTTTTCTTGAGTGTTTTTTAACTAAACTACATACTTTTACCATCATTATACATTGCATTTATAGTTTTTGGATTACATTGTTCATGCATTGCATTTTGCTAATTTAAGGGATAAAAATATAATTATTTTCTCTCCTTTATATGATTGATTCACTTGCCTTGGCAAAGTCTTTTTGTGATGATTTTTTAGGCAATCAAAGGAGAATGTAGAGCCCAAGATGGAGCAAGGATGGAGACACCAGAGCTTGAAGGCTAAAGCACATGGAGAATAGTGTTCTGGAACCTGAGGTCGCGACTTGGACCTATGAGGTAGCGACCTAGACAAGTTAATGAAGCTGTGCTTTTTGGAAGCAGAGTTAAGCCTGGAATAATTTTTCGCGAAGCCAGGCCGCGACTTGGAGACCTGAGATCGTGATATACAATGTTGCGTTTTGAGTTAGGGTTCCTGATTAGCCTATAAAAGAGGGATTAACCTTCGTTTAGAGACGAACTGGACTTGTGAGATTTCACAATACGGCAACCTGAAACCCTGATATACCAATTTCTCTCAACTCCATAACCCTACCTCAAACCTTAAGCCTCCATTCATCAATTCTTACACTATCCCACCACCATATTCCTCACCAAATCTCAACAATCTCTCATGGATTCGGAAATCAACAATGATTGCAGGAGATTTGAAGACATGAGATGTTAAATCCCTTAGCCTCTCAGTGATGGAAGACAAAGCTTAAGTTCCAAGTAACAACCAGGGGAGTAGTTTTCAATCTAGATCTTCTTTCTCTTAATCTCTCTGTAGGATTTCCTACATCTATAACGTTTTACGTAGATTTGAGATTTCAGATTATGATTGTAATTCGTGATTTAGATTGTTTTATGCATGAGATTGATGTTTAAATTATTGGGATTAATTTATATATTAAAGTTTGAGACTTTGTGTGCGAGATTGTTTGTCATGATTGTGATAGATTTTCTTTCAAGCATCACCCTCAGATTGTTGATTAACAATTCGAGGATCATTCATCATCCTTTCACGTGCACTATAAGAGAACCTAACAATGATTTAATTGAAGCTAATTAACCTTTTATTAAAGGAAGTTTTCATTAATTAAATCCTTAGACCCAAGCGATTGCTTGGGGTTTTTAATTAAACTTAGAAATTTAAAACTCCCATTATCTTTTGAGAGAGCGAGGATAGCCGAGCGACCATCATTGAAGGACTTGTCTGTCATACGATCTATTCTTATCAAAACCATCTTTCAAAACCAAAAATACCGAAAAAAAAATTCTTTTTTATTTTCTTTATTTATTTGCACCATAAAACCTCGAATTTACCAAAATCACTTTGGTTTCGCTTGAAAATTAGTTCTTAGGAATTCCAATTAGCACTCCTCGAGAAGAACGATTGGTTGCCCTTATACTACATTTATGTGTTGCAATCATTCTGACAACCGAATAACCGACAAATCTCGGTCCGATTAGTGCTACTCCAAGTTCTCCAGTTTCACTGATGAGATCAAGAACATACTTTCTTTGAGTTAAAAAAATAGATTTCTTGCTTTGCATAACTTCAATCCCAAGAAAGTATTTTAATTATTCTAAGTCTTTTGTCTGAAAATAATAATTAAGAAAGACCTTAAGTTCTAAGATTCCAGAGATGTTTCTACTTATAAACATATATCACCAGAAGAATTATGCTAGCATCTAAATGCTAATAGAATACAGAATGGTCACATTTGCTCTAAAGTAACCCAAATTTGTTAACTACTGAAGAGAATTTGTCAAACCAAGCACGAGGATTTTGTTTTAAGCCATATAGAGTTTTTTTGAAGTACTCCTTCACTCCCTCCCCCCAAGCAACAAACCCAAGTGGTTGCTACATATAAACATCTTCAAGAATATCCCCATTCAAAATTGCATTCTTGACATCAAGTTGATGACGATCCCAATTATAAGTGGTTGCCAGAGAGATAAAAAGACGGACAGAGGTCAACTTGGCAATAGGAGAAAAGGTCTCAAAATAGTCAATACCAGAGGTTTGAGCATATCCTTTAGCAAACAAAAATTCAAGTGAAGACATAATATTTTTAACATTGTTACAATGACTTACATATGTGAACACACAAGGCTCAATAGAATTTTGGATTTGAAAGAATATATGAGCATTAACTCATTTCCATTTTGTTTAGTTTCATCATCCATAGAAGGTGGATTTTGAGTCAGATGAATTTCTTTCTCAATACCTAACAAATACACAAGGATAGTTTTATTTCATGCATAATAGTTTGTCCAATTCAACTTAGAATCTATAATTTTTATAGACATAAAAGCAAGGGAACCAACATTTCTCTTAGATTCAACCATAGGAGACAATAATCAACAAATCCAAGAGAAATCATAAATCAAAATTTTCCCAGACAGAGTAAAAACTCACAAATCAGAGACCAAACGTGTTGAAAAAAAAATCTAATATGGAACCAAGTAAGAATCCCAACAAATCAAGATATTTTATAGTGTTAAAGAAATACTTTAAGCTTAAGAAACAATACCAAATAGGATCAGAAAAAAATGAAAATGAATAGCAATACCAAAATTAACCAAAAAATCTAAATGACAGAATCTCAACGTGAAATTCAGGGATATACCGTGTTGCGCCGATGAGGAGAACTAGAGAAGTTGATGGCAAACCACAGTCACACAGTCCCACACGCATTGGGGAAAGTTGTTGGCCAATGTGGCGTGTGACCTCTAGGAGCCGTTAAGGAGACGTCGGATGGGGTTGATTTTTGTCGAAGGCCGAATGAAGGGAGATGAGTTCACTAGTGTGGCACGTGTAAGCAAAAGGGAGCTCCATATTGCAAGATTTGAAGTAATCTCTTGCTCTCTTTAGCACACATTAAAGGGAAGAGAAACTGAAAAACAGACTCTAGAAAAATTAACCTGGTTCTAATACCATGAATGAAAGTATTCAGAATGTCTTGTGCATATTCACATATGAGGTACTGTATTTAGTATGTGTTTGGGATTTCAAAAGGGGGGGATAATTGGACATTTAAAGGTGAAAACAAACTTTTGATGTTGGTTGAAGTTATTCACGTGTTTGGGAAAAAATATGTCAATTGGACTTATTCATTTTAAGTGTCTCATTTGCATAAGTTGAAAATTGGCGCTTATTTTGTCCAATAGGTAGACTTATAACCGGTATTGAGATCAATAAATAGCATTTAAAAAAGACCTACCCTTGTTTACTCACAGCTACACTCTCAGCATCACATGTTTGGAGCTCTTACACTCACTAACGGCTGTCGCACAAAAAGGGAAGAACAACCTTGTGCACTGCCTTCTACCACCGTAGTCGACATTTGTTTCGTGCATCATGTCTCAAAGTGTGGAGGCTTCTAGAGAGAAGTGGGCCACTAATCTATTCATGTAGATTTGATTAGAGGTTTATCTACAGATTTCGGCTCATTTGCATGAGATCTCCACCCTACAGACACCACTGTCGTTAGCCTTCTTCTTCTTTTTTGGGTAGTGTAGAGTTCACCATTATGGAAGTTTGTGCATATACGTCACTTGCCATCGCTGAAGCAGGTTGGTTTCATAACTTGAATTTAGTTATTTCGCTTGTTCACCTGTTATCGCTCAAACAGAGCCATTCTTATATTTTAGATGTTGTGCATTTCTTCATTCACTTTTGCATCCATTGTTGTATTTGTCGTCTTCCATTATAAAGCTAATAAGTCAACCTGAATATGAATATGAATCTAAATCTGAATCTAGCATCTGAAACAAAGCTTTCATTGGCTCTACTGAATCTAAATCTAGCTGAACCTTCAGGCTAAACGCAAGTTCATTTTGATGTCTCCTTCTATTTGCTCTCTCAGTTGCAACTGTTTTGCAAGTTGTTCTGTCTCGCTTAATTTTGGGTTCAATTCTTCTTTGATGATTAATTGATCTCTTAGTATTTGGAATTGGTTTGGATTCGGATTTATGTTGAGTGCAAAGTTTTTACTTTCATTTATTTGTTGACATGGGTAGATTTTGTCCTTTCATCTAAGTTCCTTATTTTTCTCCTAATGTTCTGGTTGATTGCCGATAAATAAACAACACCATCAAGTTATGTTTTTCTTGTTTGGATTGAATTACTTTGTCAACTGAACTCACTGTTGAAATTTTGTGTCTTCTTTTAATGTAGATCTAACTATTCTTTTAAAGTTTGATGTATCTATTTTTATAGCATCTGAAATATGCCATAGGCTTTGTGGTTAGATTGCATTATTATGTGACCTATACCTTTTATTGTTGCTAAGTTTTGATTCTTTGTCCTGATTCACGATATTCAAGTTTAAATGTGGGTTTTTTTTGTTTACGCGAAAGAAAAATTATAGATTTGGCATCACTTATTCATGTGGATGAGTTAGAGAAAGTCCCTCTCTTTTCTGTTTTTTTGTTTGTTTTGCTATTCTATAGAACTTAAACATATTGCATCAAGCCAATCCTTTTAGAGATTTTTTATCACAGGGATGTTGGTATGGCTTGAAAGTATAGATCTTCACCTCTTTAAAACCAGTGCATCTTGCCATGGACACATTCATTGATGTTTTTGCATGATAGCTGTTTATGATAGAAATCACATTGTCTTTAACTCTGTTAATGATATGTTAGACATCTTATACTGTGGGATTTAGAAGTCAAGTATGAGCAAGTATATATAAAGGTTCACTATCCAAATCAACGGGCTAGTTAGTTTATTCATAAGCTAATTAAAATGTGTCATATATATGTAATAAATTTCAGTGATGTGCTCTTCTATTATCGTCAATACATGCTGCTCATTATATGGTTCATATTTGTTCACTTTTTGTTTTTTTGTTGTCATTTTTTTCTACAATTTATATTCCTTACATAAATGCTACTATGTAAATGGTAGTGTTTTCTTGTCATCTTGTGAATTATGGACCCTGATCAAGGTAGAGTAGTATGGGATGAATACCTCACTGAGGTTCTAATCAATGTATGTGTTGACTAAATATATAAAAAAGAACGTCGTGGTAACACTTTTACAAAAAAAGGTTGGAAGAAGATTGTTTCCACTTGTCAAGGGAAGACGAGAAAGGATTATGGTCAAAAACAATTTAGAAATAGGTTTGACGTATTGAAGAAAGAATTGGAGGCTTGAGATGACTTAAATAAAGAGACTAGTGAGGGGTTGGGACCCTGAAACAAAAATCATATCTGCATTGAATGAGTGGTGAACACAAAAAATATAGGTTAATTATTCTTAATTATAAGTTTCATTATTGTTCTATTGACGTAAGTAATAAACTACTTGAAGCTAAGTTAAATGTAAATTTTCCTATATGCATGCAGGAGAATGCAACCTATAGAAAGTTCAAACACGCTGGCCTGCAGCATGAACATGAATTAAGACAAATTTTTAAGGATGTGATAGCAATCAGGGAGCAAGGTTATACACTATCGTACAGACCGCCTACGACACAAGCGGAAGATCATGACGACGTCTACCAACCTATGATAGAAGACGAAGAAGGATCATGGAATATTAAAGAAGAGCTTTTTAGTGCTAACCCTATAGCTAGTACACAATTGACAGATGACATAGCTGGGGTAGATTTATCAAATGTCACTCTGCCTGTAGTCCTACTTTAAATTTAAAAATTTGTTTTCATTTCACATTTGCATCGATCTCATGCAATCTTAATAATTTAACCATTTAATAGGGAAATATTATTTGGTAGATTCTGGATATCCAACACCGCTTGAATACCTTGGTCTCTACAAGTGTGAGCGTTATCACCTCCCAGAATTCAGACGTCAACTGGAATTTGCCAATCGTAACGAGGCCTTTAATTATCATTCAAGTTTGATGTGCACAATAGAAAGGACTTTTGGTGTGTAGAATAATAGATTTGAAATGTTACAAAAAATGCACAAATGCATCTACGAAACGCAAGTCCACATAGTTTGTGTGACGATGACTATACATAATTTTATTGGGAGGAATTCCCAAACTAGTGTCAATTTTAGGGACATTGAAAATGAGAATCTTGTTGTTGTAGCTAATACAAAAGTACAAGTGTCATCCTCCTCAAACTACGTTAGGCAATAATCAAGACGAATAGATTATGCCCGTGATGAAATGAGAGACCAAATTGTATGGTTCATGTAATTTGATTTGTAATGTAATATTATTGCATAAGAAATTTTACATTTCTTTGCTTTCTAATTTATATACATTTTTAATCATTTAACCTTTTTATTAATTATATATTTTTATCTTTTATTCTTAACTTTTGTTAAAATTAATTTTTCTTTTTTCTGGTATGATTTTTAAATTTTACAATATATATATAATATTCCCTAATATTCATATCCCTTTCATTTTTTCACAATAAATTACTTTTTAACATATTTACCAAACACAATTTACTTTTAATAAGTCACTTATACTACTGTTACTTCAAATATAACCACATTACACAATATGACTTATATTTAATATGATTTATCTATAAGTCCGATTATAAATAAATCACTTATTCCACCATTATTCCAAACATATATTTATACAGAAAAATTGACACATAAAATTAACATACAGACACATAAATATAATTATAAAATAATGTATAATCAAATTTAAGCGATCATAATTATATATAGAATATTTGTTAATAATGATAAAGGTAAATAAAGATTAATACTCATTCTTAGATGATTCTGGTGTCAGGCACGTGGACTGATTGATTGGCATGAAAAAAAAAAAAATCAAATGGAGAAACACAAACAAACCGTTTCTTTATTTGATGTCCATTGTCCTCAACTTTCAAACTTGAAACTTGAAGGCATTAAATTATCATTAAGGCTTAATTTCACTGACAAATTGTTTTGAAAATGAGAGAAGTTTAAAACTTAAAAAATGCACGCAGAAGAGGCCAGAGTTGGGATAAACAATAGCAAAATGTTAAAAAAAACATTAAATACTCTGAGGAAAATATAAAGGTTTTGAATTTTGGAAGGGGACAAAAAAAGACAAGCAGCTCAAGATACAGGTTGGATTTCCAAGTTAACATTTTCATTTGATTATTGAATGCCTCTCGGCCCTCTCCCTCAAAATTACCCTTTTGTCCTCTTCTCGTCCAGTTCTTGATCCTCATTAATACTGGCCACTTCTCTCTCCCTCACAGCTTTAATTCAAAAACTTTCAAACTCCACTCTCTAGTTTCTCAGACCGTTTCTTTTCCCTATCTAGATATTTTGAGCTTCTTGGCATTCCATCCCCATTTCTTCTTCTTCTTCTTCTTATCTCAAATCAAATATAACTACTTGGAGTCTTCAGGCTCACAAGCTTTAACACCGCTGTTCTGTGTATCCTGATACAGTCATAAAGGTGAGAACTTTACACTATACCCAGATTGTTCTTCAGGCTTGCTGGTATTTCACTTGCTTTAAGATCATTCTCTGCTGTGACTTTGCCTTACATTTGATGTTATTCTGCTGTTTGCTAGTTCTCTTGTGCAAGAATGGGCTGTCTTTTTATGTTTGAATCTTCTTTTAAGCCTGTGTCAAAAGGTTCATAACTCTCACATTTGTCTTTTTTTCCGCACTTTTTCTTTCTAGCCAACCAAACACACTCATCAACACACAGTCGATGAATCAACATCATCTCAAGCTCCACTCCATCCCCAGAAAATGGAGTTTGTTCATTTCTTGCCTCCACTGCTCACTCTGTCTCTCTCTGCACTCCTCCGACGCGCATTTTTAATGTCTAAACCTTTCTAGTTTCAAATGTAACTTTTTTAACTATGTAATATTTTGTTTTACTTTTCTGAAAGTAAATAATTATTCAGAAATTTGACTATAGTGTTACATATCATGAGATTACACTTTAAGAATAATTATTCTTCATGCTTATATTGTGTTTTATCTTATACAAAGTGATTTTGTCCACATATATATATTGACTTTGATTTGATGGGACGCAACCTTTCTGAGCCAAATTGATTTGTTTGATACTATAGTACTAATAAAATAAGATAAGTATGATTTTATTTTATATTCTAGTGCGTTATTTGTTTTTAGCAAAGCACATGCTAGTGCGGTGGTATTTATTGGATTGATATGCTTTTTTCGTCTTCAAGGACAACTTCATTGCATGCGTATCTGCTTTTACTTTATCTTCCCCAGCTTTGCAGTTCGCGCTCATTTAATGCTTCTGAACATGTGATTTCATTAAATATTTATCTGTTGTTTTTAAATAAAGCCTAGCTTAATTCTGATTCTCACTCATCATACTATACTTTAATTTAATTTATAAGGTTAAATTGCTTAAATAGTCATAAACTTTTCTCAAAAAGTGTAAAAATAACCATGAACTATTTTTTAAAGTAAAATTAGCCATGAAATTTTAAAAATGGTACAAAACTGTTAAATTTCTGTAGTGCCCTTAACTTTTTATAAGGGTTTTTTTTAGTAAATTAATGATTTGCTACAGTAACTTAACAGTTTTAAACTATCTTCAGAAGTTTATGGTTACTTTTGTTCTAAAAAATAATTCATATTTATTTTTACACTATTAAAAAAAAGTTAATCGCTATTTAAACACCCTTCATCCTAATTTATATTATGTTCTGACACAATAACTCAGTGCATTCTGTTTTAAAAAACCGATTGCAGTAAGAGTTTGGCAGCAGATTAGGAATCAGTATCCTCAGTCTCAGACATATAAGAATACAATTTTTTACCCTAAGTTCAGATCAAATATAGCTTTTTCTTTTTAATGATCTGTGCTATCAACTTTCACAGAATTATATGCTGTGTAGTTAGAGAAAAATAGTTTATATAGCACAGATGGAGAGTTGTTTTCCTCTGAAAAAGGGTGTAAAAAGGGATTGACAATTTAAGTAAGGAAACGACGTATTACCTTACCATTTGAGTTGTCATTTCAAAAAATACATATATGTGTGGGTGGGTGATATTTGAAATGTTACAATGATTGTGTTACCCACAACATTCCACTTGTCCTTCATCACTAAGTTACATAGACCCAGTAACTTCTCCAGCTACTGATTCTCCAAAGGTTTGTTCAAGTTACAATCATTCATGTTTCTTCCCATGTTCTGGTGACAGAACTAACATTTTTTACCGCATCTAGGTGCATTAATGATTGTTTTTTTATGTCTCTTGAGTCCCTACCCACCTGTAGCAACTACTTCAACTCACTCATCACCTACAAAATATGGTAAAGAAAAGTTATCAAACTGGGCCGTAAAACAGAGGGGTGAAGAATTGTTACAATTTTGCTGGCAGAGTCAGATTGGGACAAGATTACTACGAGTAGTTCTTTATTTTCCATTGATGGAACCATTCTTCACATATTTACTACTGATAATGGAACAGTCACTTTCAAAAGTAGAAAAGGAGAGGCAAAAGGCACGGCTCTTAAATATTCATGCTGAGAAAAAAAAGTAAACGAGTAAAGTGGAGTGAGTCTCTGGGCTCTGCAATCTCTGCTCCTGGCATTATATTAAAGGCGCTCTTTTGGTTTGCCATTGTTGGAACACAGGAACTGTGTGATGTGGGGTTGCTTTTACTTTTGTTTATCTTGTTTCCTTGATATTTATTGTTTTTCAAATCACATGTCTTTCCTTGTTCAAGATAAGTTTTTGGTATCTTGGATTTGAATCAATTCGCTTTTAGTTTATTAGTCACTTCTTTAACGAGGCGGTGGCTCCTTCACGATATTGAAAGTTTGATGCTATAAATACATTTTTAAATCAAAAGGTCATTGGCAAATAGAGTTTTTTCTTTTAAATATCTCTTGACATTTCTGAGATCGAAAAGGCATATTCTGTTTAAGTGAGTTACAGTTACCTGCTCGTTTTTCTTCTCCATTCCAACTTCATATTTGTTTCTTTCATCTTTTTGCAGGTAAGAAGGTTTTAGAGAACGCCTCCTTGGCAGTTTCTGTTTTGTGATATCTATACCGATCATATCAAATGCCAAGATCAAGGTACGATGATAAGATAATATAATGCATAAGTATCACGAAGCTTTACTTCGATATCTGTTCCCAAATATGGTGCTTTTCTGTTCCGATTTCTATGGTTGCTAACAATATTAATTTCATTCCCAATTCTCTGCCCTTAAACTCAAGAGATTGTCTGTTCCGAATATAAAGAACTCCAAACAGTCTTATGCGATGCTTTCTCACCTTAATTAACGTGTTCAGTCAAGAAATTTATGTATATGAATTGTGATTGAACGAGTTGATGCAGCTTCGTTCATATTGTTATATAGGGGATCAGATATGCCACAGAGGCAATCTCCTAGAGGGCCACATCAGCTTCGGACATCAAGTGCTGACTCAGATCCACATCAGCATCACCGACCAATCACAGATCGAAGCCCAAAGCTAGGAGGAGACAGACGATCCCCAAGAACTACACCTCAATCCGACTCAGTCAATCAGAAGAAGCTAGGCACTCGCATTGCTGACTTGGAATCCCAACTTGGTCAAGCACAAGAGGAACTGAAGATTCTGAAGGACCAGCTTGCTTCAGCTGAGGCTGCTAAGAAAGAAGCTCAACAAGAACTAGAGAAGAAGGTAGAGAAGCCTCCCTCTTATAAGAATGTCCTAGAATCTGACAAAACTGAAATCACAATCCCCCAGTATGATAATAGCAACCCAGAGGCTGATGCTTTTGAAGTCCTAGTTGATAAAGAAGCTGAATCAATTGAAAATTCTGCTCCTTTAGCAATTTCAGAGCCGGAGAAGCCTTCCACGGGGGATCTGACACAGAAGAAAGATGAAGTGATTACGGAGTTAGAGTCGAAGATGGAAGAGAAAGAGAAGGAGACAGAGTCACTGAGTAAAGAAAATGAGGATCTGAAGAACCAACTGAAAGAAGCAAATTCCAAAGTATCAGCTGCAGAAACCAAGGAAGAAGGAATGGTCTTGAGAATGAAGCAACTGGGGGAAGAATTGGAAGCAAGTAAAGCGAATGGGGATAAGTTGAGTGAGAAGTTGAAGTGTGTGGAAGCAGAAAAAGAGGCGTTAGAGACCGAGATGAAGAAGCTGAGGGTTCAGACGGATCAATGGAGAAAAGCAGCAGATGCTGCAGCTGCTGTTCTTGCCGGGGGTGTTGACATGAATCCTCGGATTTCTGAAAGGTGTGGTTCTATGGATAAGCATTTTGGAGGCATATTTGAGACCCCTGGTGGGTACCATAACAATGGAGGGTTTATTGGGTCACCCGGTATTGGTGAAGATTTGGATGATGGGTTTGGAAGTAGCAAGAAAAAGGGCTCTGGGATCAGAATGTTTGGTGACTTGTGGAAGAAGAAAAGCCAAAAATGATCTTCGTCTCACTATACTTGATCAGGATTTTGATCCCTCCAAGTTTCTTAAGAAGTTGTCGGTGTCAATGTCCAAAGAGATAGAGTGCATATTTGATTATACGTTGAAAACACAAAAATTATGATTTTGAGGGTTTCCAAACGTGAAACCAAATACCCGCACAGCATAATAATCATTTTATACTCTATCTCTGAAATGGACACTGTCAACTGTTTTAAGAAATGGGAAGGTTTGGGATGTGGTGGATTGGTAAGGAGTGGTGTGAACAATTTGCTAACTGTTGTGCACCATTATGTGGTATTTTGTGTAGCTAATATTTAGATTTCAGAATCATTGTGGATGTAGTAGTCAGAATTTGCATGCCCTGTGCAAGCTTAGCTAGTGAGAGATTGAACTCGGGAACATTAAGAATGGTATTACAACACGGTGTTTTCCCCTTCTATTACTGATGAAGGGAACGTTTTGTCAAGGGGCCTTTCATGTAACCATAAAATTGTCCTCTCCCTCTCTCTCTCTCTCTATATATATATGTATTGGTGATTGGTGAGACAAGTACTGGTTTACTGCTAAGACAGTTTGGTCCTGGTGTTAAATATGGTTGAATCAGATCAGATACCTGCTAGTAACGTGTGATCAAGATGATGCATGCAGATAAAATGGAAATTCTTTTTCATAGGTGTGTTTGGCTATTTTTCCTCAAAACTACCCCTATTTAAAAGCTTACTATTTTCTATATCACAAAAAAAAAAAAAAGCGTACTATTTCTTTATTTATCAAGATGTTGCTATTTTTTTGCTTCTCAAGATGTAATTCAAAAAAAAAATCATTTTCAAACAATACTAATAACTTAACCACCTCTCATTAGTTTTGGAGAAGTGGTCAGATATGAGTTATCATAGAACCAGACTAATAAGGTGGATTTGAATTAGGTCAGGCTGGTCACAATAGGAATGGTATGTGTTTTTTAAAACAAAAACAAAACACACAAAGAGAGACACACAAACAGACTACGCAAGTAATGGGGATAGAGGGCCTGTAAGTCTAAACAGAATTAATGGTTTTCCAATTCGATATGACAAGAACTGGGATGGCCCAATCCTTAAAACTTGGATTGAGGCTTCACCAAAAATGCCATATATTGTTATGATACTGTTGATAGATCCAAAGAAGAAATTCGTGCTTGTAAGACATGAACTTGAAAGACAGCATGATGAGCATGTTGTTGGGAAAAACATAAACATATATGTATATACTTCACACAACAAAATATGATCAACCTTTCGTAGATTAATACAATATTGAGGTAAGAAGCAACCAAATTAAGAAAACGTGTGTGTGAGTGTGTGTGTGTGTGTGTGTGAGAGAGCGAGAGAGAGGGGGGGGGGGGGGGGTGAGTCGCTATCCAGGAAAACAGAAGGAGCATGAACAACATGTGTTCCTGTGTATCTGATGTTCAAAGCCTTCTTTCTTATTGTATCCTGTTGGATCAATACCAATATTGCTGATGTGATCTTTAACTTCATTTTTCCTTTTTCCCTTTTGAATTCTACTGATAAGTCCCTCTTTGCCATTTTTCCTATTGGGTCAACACCAATATAGCTTTCTCCATCCCTCTTTGCCTCTTCTTCCTTTTCTCTCTCACATGTTATTATCCAACAACTAGTGCATTTCTCTGTCCATGGACTCTCACAAACAACTCATTCTATTCATTATTCATAAAACTAATTATCTTTTTTTAACTTTCTATTTCATAAATTAATCAATATGAAGTTTAATATAGGGAGAGAATTCCATATAAATATATTTTCAATTTCAAAATCTTTAAATAACCGATTTTCTATAAAATTGACTTGTCAATTGCATTACAAGTTTAATTAATCATATTACTCTTATAGTCAGTAGGACTTATATGAGATTTTAAAATTCAAATGGTATTTATATGGAATTCTCCCTTTAATATAAGTTGCACTATTTGCTGCTACTAATTATTAATTTTAAATATTAATATTAATTCATCCATTAGTGAGAATCTTACACAAAATTGAGCCTTTTTATGTTCAAATTATATATCTCAATCAAGCAAAGCGCATAACAGACAATAATTTTTAAGTTTCTTTTTTTTTTAATATTAGAATAACGTATCAATTTTGCTAAAATGTGTAGAAAATTATTGAAAGAAAACAGTTGCATGAAGTTGATAAAATAGAAAATAATATTGGAGCCTAATTGAGCCAAAAAGCAACACTAAATTTTCATTGATGCAAGACTCATGATCAAGTATTAATCAACTCCAATATCAGTTTTTGTATTTGATTTCTGACACATTTCCAGGGCAAAGCTGGCATGTAAAGGAGATGTGCCATATAATTTACACCAAAGTAAAGAAGAAGAAGAAGAAACCCCACCACCTGAAAATTTCCTTCACAAAACTCTATCTTAATTATCATATCCCACTTTTATTGAAATAAAGCAACACATCCCTTGAGATACATATATGAATTATGGGGAATGAATTGAGTCTCCTTGAAAAGTTTATTTTTCTCCCCTAAAAGGTACAAACAAAGCTCAATGCCAATTCTTTACATCCAAAAAGGCAAATATATATAAAATCGGGGAGAAATTTACGAAAAAGATGGGGAAAAAATGCACTTGCACATGAATTTCATCATCCATTCACATAATTTTGTATAATTTGTTTCCCTAGATATTTTAACATAATTTAATTTTACTACTTATAAAGATAATGGAAATAGATGAAGAAAAACACGGACATCTTTGAATGAAAGATGTTATAAATATCGAGCTTTTTTAAAAAAAATTCGGGAAAAAATTCCCCATTATAAAAAGTATCAGTATTCTGTAAATATATATTTTTTTTTACCAGTAGTATTCTGTAAATATTGTACATACAGAGTACATGCATTCTGATTTAGTTGCTTCTCACCCATAAATTTTTGAAAGGTCAGACCTTTTCCCAATTTTTTTTTCCTTTATAATTTTATAAATGATATACTTTTCCTTTGATTTTTATTTTTTGAATATATCAACTAGGTATATAGTTCATGTCTCATCCTTATCACCTAAGCTAGCAGCATAGCATGTTGAGGTGAGGTCAGGCCTAGAAAGGAAAACATGTTGATGAGAGGAAGGTGTTTGGGCATGTAAGCCACATGTACATATGTGGTGTGCCTCGTCATTCTTAAAAGGATGATTAGAACAAGAAGTAACTCTTTTGGTCCCAATTTTTGACATTTTGGTCCCAATTCTTTTAATGTATTCCTATATTTCTATTTATAAAATTTTTTTAAAAAAATTTTAAGAAAGTTAATTACATTAGGTTAAGACATTAAAATTTATCATTTTTCTCTAAATTATGTTATTTGACTTATGAACTATTATATAATATAATAAAACACAACATATGATATTATTTAGTAATATAATTAAATTTCTTAAAATTTTATTTGAATTCTCTTAAAATATCTTATAAATAGAAACGGAGTATATTCCCTTACCTTCCTCTCTCCTTCCCACCCTTCTTTGCGTGTGAAGTGTGAACCTTTTCTAAATAACCTGTTCCACAGCACATGTGTAAAACAGTGGGCAAAAATCACTATTTATAACAACCCCACTTTAATGGTGGATATATTTGGGATTATTAGTTTGAATTAAACTCAAAAGGTTGAATGTGGGTTAAATGGAGAGGTAGAAAAATGTAGTTTTTTAGTGCACGCTCTAAGGAAAAGTAATAAAAGAGACAAATTCTATTAAATCACACTAACATTACATATAATAGAGTTTTTTTTTATTATTATTTTTAACTTTCTTTCTTTCCTATCATTCGTGACTAGTGACTACCGAACCAAAAAGCCTATATAAGTTTGGAAAGCAGAGGTGTCATTGACTGCGAAAGTTACAGAGATGAGTATGAACCCCAAAAAGAAAAAGAATTCCCAAACCATCACCATCCCATCTATCTGACTCGTTTTTGACTACCCCGTAGTGAAGAACTTTCAAGTTCCATACCAGAACATTAAAAAAAGAAAACCAAAACCCCACTAGATATAAATAAATACATATATATTATATTATATGGACAAGTGCTCCCCAACTAGTTGTGATTCCTCTTTTTTAATTTATGGTTATTATGAGGCTGCGATTCTCTCGAAGGGGCAAAGCCTATTATCGGCGAGTCTTGTCCCATAAGCCGAGGTCTTGTACTCGAACCACGTAAACTCTTTGTACAAGCTCTGCTTTCCTGTCAATATGAGAGAAGGCAATGGGGCTATCTTCTGGTTCAATGGTGGACCGGCGAAATAGATCATTGACAGTCTCGACTTGGACCGGTTCGCCAAAACCCTGTGCTTCACGCTCTTGAACCGCCCGTTTGTCATAACCTGTGTGCAGTGCACCGACCAAAAACACACACAATACCGCGTTAGTTTTCTTCCACTGTTCCATGTCATTGCCCCTATATATATACTGTATTAATTAATCAGAGGCCAAAAAGCTTTTGACCACTGTTTTCTCAAACTCCACTAAAAGGTGCATTTGTTTTTTTTTTAATGTTTATCTTTCTACATGTGATGACTGTTTCACTCACTATCTTATCCATTCAAACAGGGGATTCTGATTTCTCAGATTGTTTTATCCCCCCACCTGGCTTCAAAGTTGGGATTTTTATTTGTTGTTTTTGCCTTTTTCTGTTTAAATTGGTTTGACTTGATTGTTGGTAGTTCTAGAAGAATGCGTTGGTTGGGTTGGGTGAGTTCCTACCTGGAGAGAATCACCGACATTGACGAAGAAGGAGGTTTGATCGGGAGGAACAGAGACCCAAGTGCCATCTTGGAGAGAAATTTGCAGGCCAGAAGTGTTGTTGGATCTGAGAAGAGCAATGATTTGTGGGTCTGTGTGTTCTCCGAATCCAATCTTGTTCTCAGTATTAGTATCATCATCAACACCATTGATGGCTGGCTCAGGGCAAGGAGGGTAATGGTTGAGCCTGAAAACAGAGTCACTCTGTTTATCCATCACCAGCCTGCTAAACGCATTCTTGGGCTGCATATTCAATCCTTCCGCCATCAAATCCAGAATCTCACAAGCCATATTCCTCACGGCCGTCATATAATCATTCAAAGCAGACCTGCAATAATATTACAGAGTTTAGAACAAAACCCAGGATTCTGTTATCGAACTTGAAGTGAGAAAATATACCTGAAGTTTTCCGGGTCGTTGCCGGAAACAGAGGATAGTTTGAGTGAATTATAATCCTGATTGGCTCTTAGAAGGAGGTATTCGACCCAACCGACGTCACCGTTCCGACCGATGTGTTTGTTGCCGTAGCCAAAGGGATTGGCAGGCCCTGCTTTGTGTTTCTCATGTGGGGGAAGGGAGAAGAAATTGGCAGCTTCAGACTCCAATCTGGTGATGGCATCCATGGGGACGCCATGGTTGATGACCTTGAAGAATCCAAAATCCTCGCATGCTTTGACTATGAGGGATTTGGCATCGGGTTTCGAGAGGTCTACGAGAGGGATGTTGGACAGGAATGTGGGTTTTGAGTTTCGTAGACAGCTGTATTTCTCGGTGTTTGGTTTGGACAAGACCACCATTTTTGTTGTTCTTGTGTTGCTCTGCAGCGAAGTGTCGGAACAGAGAGAGGGGGGGAGGAAGGACCAAAGGGAGGGAATTGGGAAGAGAAGAGAGAGTTGATAAGGTTATGAAGAGAAGGGAAGAGAAGAAGGTTGAGGAAAACGGTTGGGGGAAACGGGGGTATTTATAGCCTCACGGAGCGTTTAATGTCTAATCTTTCAGATTATTTTTTAAATTAATGCTCTCATGTATATATCACTCTTGTCTTTCATATAAGACACTTTAAAATTTTTAATTAGAGAAAAAGATAAATAAATACTTTGTAAACATTAAAAATTTTAAAAAATATTTAAATTTAATAAAAATTACATAATGACAGAAATAAAATAACTAAAACTTAACAAATAATGACTAAAACTGATTAATTTTCTGCTATTATTTATTATTTACTAAATTTAAGTTATCTTTCACATTTTTAACATTTATAACGTATTTATTTATCTTTTTCCTTTATAACTAACACTTACCAAATATTCATTACTGCCACTTTCTCATGTTTAGCTCCAACCAGAATATGTATGTTAAACATTACTTTCTCTAGTTTTAATTATACCATTTTTTTATAGATGCATAAAATGAGCCTTATAATTAAGATTTGATAGAGTATTAATTTTAATATACATGTATGTTTTAAAAAAAATTATATCTCTTATACACTCATCACTTTTAAATAATTTTAAGTATCAATTTTTTTTGACTGACTTAAGTAGTTATTGATTATACCTAAGTAGTTGTTGATTATAAAAAAGATAAAGAGGGGAGTAGTAATGAGAAAACATACTAAAAAGAAGTGAAAATTGTGTTTTGGTCCCAGCCAATAGAATTTACGACAAAATGGTCCCGTGAAATCTCGTAATTATAAAAAAGTCCCGTGTGCCTTTCTATAATTAATTACCTTAATAAAATAATATTTTTCTCTCCCCCCTCTGACAAAACAACTAACACACGTCAATCAACTTCTTCTCTCCTCTCTCTCCCCCTCCTCCATTGATAACTTCATCTTACCCTATTGACAATTTCGTCTGTTTCCATTGACAACTTCATGTGGCCTTGTTGACAACTATAGTACACTCTCTCTCCCTCATTGGCAACTTCATGTGGCCTGATTGACAACTTTTGGTGTTTCCATTGACAACTCAATGTTATAGTTGTCAGGTATAGTTGTTAATGGAAACACCATGAGTTGTCAATGGAAACAACTGAAATTGTCAATCGGGCCACATGAAGTTGTCAATGGAGGGAGAGAGTGTGCTATAGTTGTCAATAGTGCCACATAAAGTTGTCAATAGAAACAGCCAAAGTTGTCAATAGGGCCAAATGAAGTTGTCAATGGGAGAGAAGAGGAAATAGAGAGTGCGCTATAGTTGTCAATAAGGCCATCTGAAGTTGTCAATGGACACAGACGAAGTTGTCAATAGAACTAGATGAAGTTGTCAATGGGGAAGAGTGAGAAGAGAGGAAGTTGACTGACGCGCGTCACTTGTCGTGTCAAAAGGGAGAAAGAGAACAATATTATTTTATTAAACCAATTAATTACAGAAAAGTTCTATGAGACTTTTTTGCAATTACGTAATTTTATAGGACTATTTTATCGTATAATCTCTTAGTCAGAACTGAAACTCAATTTTCCCTAAAAAGAATGTGATTTATAGAAAAAATGAGAAAATAAAATAGAATTAGTAGCAGGAAAATGATAAAGACATATTTACGAGAGAACCCTAAACAAACACGTATATCAGGGGAAAAAAACCAAAACAATTTATATTTCGAGCTATAAATGAACTATAATGGCAGCGCTGCGCTGCTATAGAGATTACATTTACTCTCACAGCTCTTTATCAGGAGAAATTATATCATTTATAATCTAATGAATTAAAATATTATAATTTAGTACATGATTATCTTCTAAACATATTAATAAAATTAAAAAGTTTCATAAGATTTACCTTTTTATTATTTATAAAATTTAAATTAATAGATTTATTTATTTTGAAAAAAATAAAAATATAAAAATCACAAGTAAATTAATATTCGTTGAGTTGTTTTATTTTAATTAATTAGACCATAAATAACATAACGAAACAGTTTCACACAAGAATTTATCCTTTATCACAAGGTAACAACTATAAAGTATTTTTATCTTTTTTATAATGTGTTTGTTTGTTTTTAAAAAGTATTGAATATTTTTTAATGTTTGTCTATATTCAATAAGGGGAGAGAGAGAGACAGTAATAATTAAAGTAATACTCTATCCATCTTAAATTATA
>JBAGKO010000008.1:29209751-29223454 GCA_037177275.1 Acacia concinna
CATTCGTTTCAAAATATAAGAGATAACCATCACCCTAACTCCATTCTAAAATATAAAAGACATTTAAATAATGTATTGTACTTTAATTTTTTTTTTTTTTCAATTTTACCTCTATTCAATACTGATGTATTAATGCTTATATTAATTAAAAAAAGTTATCATTCCCAATGAGTGAAAAGAGTGGTAGACTTTGATAAAGATATTATCTCTCTTATTCTATATCTCCTCATTAATAAGGGTATTTTAATAAAAATGAATAACAATTATGGAAAACTTATTGTTCTTAACCGTCACTTCAAACCAAGAGATTTAGTTAGACATCTCTTATATTTTGTGACAGAGGGAGTAATTTGTATGTCAAATAAAATAGTTTGAAAAAAATGATAAATTTTAATGCTTTAAGTTAATAGAATTAGCCTTTTAAAATTCTTAAATAAAAGTTAACTAGATCTTATAATTAAAACTTGATAAAATACCATATGATAAATCTAATACTTATTGTACGGATAAATAATTGTCTGTGCTTATCTCTTAGAACAGCGTCTTTTTAAATTGGGTGAATCGCAAATGGCTATTTCAATCTTATCCATGAGTGCTCTCCTGCCATCCCTAACAAAAAGAAACCTTATCCCGATGAAGGTTTAGGCGTGTTAATTAAAGCACATTATATGGAAATCTAATATTCCCTCTTATCCTTAGACATTAATAGAGTTATTCTAAGGATTTATTTTGATTTTAAATATAATATCTTAGTTCATTTTATCTTCCAAATTTAAATTTTTTTTATCAAATTCCTCCTATTGATTGGCGGTCTCCAATGTAAACAACAAAGACTAACGCTAGCAAAACAATACCAAAAGTACTTAATAGCTGTTTCTTAAATATTTATAAATTAGTAATATAACTCTTATATTTTTTTTCAAGGACCTAAATATAACTCTTATATTTGAGACTAAAGGAATGCTGAAAAGTAATTATTAAATAACCAAGTCAGAGTCTTGTAGCCCACCACCTGAAGATTGTTATGTGCTCAAACCATTTATAAAAAGAAAAAAAAATAAAAAGGGTAAAAATTGGAAGAGTTAGATATTCTTATTATTTTTCTCTCTTTTTTTTTTCATCATTCTGTCCCAATTATCAGATTATAAAAGAGAAAGTCTCTCTTTCTTCTTTCTCTCATGATTTAATTCAATGATTAAGATGAGATAATAAAAAAAATAAGAAAAAGACAATAAAAAAAAGCCATAGTCAAAGCGGAGTGGCTGATATTATACTGCTCTTTATGAATTACCCATCTTTATAAAATGGAATGGAAATTACAGTCCTTGTTGAAAGGTAGTCCAGTCATCACCTGCCTTAGTGGAGTTAACTTAGATTTCCTTCCACTACAATATACATATGACCCCTTTTATCTCATTCAGAACGACTTGTCACATCACTCAGATTCCTTTGATCCATGTTTCTTTTTGTTATTCTTTTATTTTCCTTTATAATTATTTTTTTACTGTTCCCCTGCTGCCAAATTCCTTCAAAGCTCATCCAGAACAGGAATAACAGGGAGCACCCACGATTTAAATAATAAATAAAAATGTAAAATTTTTAATTGAATTTAGGGGGGAGGTGATAAATTTTGTATTTTGAAGAGGCAAATTAAATTGAAACTTGGTTTCTTGCAAAAGTCAGAGAGTGGTAGCAGAAGATGATTACAGTCCACAGACATATATAGGATCAAGATATTTACTTTTTTTGAAAGAATAATGTTTTTATTGATTTGTAATTTGTTAGATATAAATGGAAACACTGCTATTTGCTGCAAAATAAAGGAAATTGCTATACTTTTTCTTCTTCTTTTTTTTAATTCAGGTACATCCCCTCGTCTAAGAATCTTGGGTTCTTGCTCATCCAAATCTTAGGTTTCCCAAAATGGTAGGCTATAGATATGTGCAGACTGTGCCCTTTTCTGGGCAACTTTTATCTTTCTCAATAATTCATATCCAAATTACACTTTCAGCCTTATCTTGTTAGTACCATCAATTATATTTATATAAAATTATACAAAATTCTCCTATATTTTATTTTATATACAAATAGTTTCCCAACTTTTTAAACTTTATAATAAATCTCCTTTAACATTTACATTTATCTGAAATGGCCCAAAGTTTTTATTCTTATATATAATTCGAAGTTTAAGGAAATTACATGCATACAAAAATAAAATTTAGGGTCTGTTTGGGGAGGGCGGTGGGGTGACTTTTTTTGTCTTTTAGTGGGTAAAAATAATTTCTGATAAGTAGTTTATGGAATGAGACTGTTTGTCATGGGCTTCTGAAGAGAATGAGCTTCTGAAGAAAATGAGCTTCTTTTGATAAGTAAAAAAAAGTGACTTCTCAAAAGAAGTCACTTTTTCTATCTTTCACAAGTCACTTTTTTTACTCCCAGTCCAAACACAAGTAACTTCTCATACTCCCAATAAGTCACTTTTTCTACCTCCAATCTAAACACAATTAACTTATGATAAGTTACTTATTTTTAAAAGTTCCTTCTTATAAGCTCCTTATAAAAGTAAGTCACTTTTCATAAGTCACAGCCAAACGAACCCTTAAGAAGGTACAAAATTGATCAATCTAGGAGCTACCGACGTGGAATTAAAAGTTTAAGGGAGTTATTAAATTTTAAAGGTTGAGGAGGTTCTTTGTATATTGTATGAGTTTAGAGAAGGTTATTTTTTTAAAAAAAGAATTGAGCCTTATATTTAAATCTTATATATCTAATATATATCTTGTAGGTAGAGTTAAGAATTAAAGCCGGCTTGACCTGGCCTTATAGGGCCGGCCCTTTAAGGACCAGAGCCTTAACAGAACTGACCCATTGAAGCCCGACTTAAGAAAAACACATGTTTTTTAAAGCCCAGCTGAAAACGACAGCGACAGGGTCAGGGCCAACCCTACAGGGTCCGAAGCATTTCAAACAATTTGTTTAACATTTTTTAAAAAAGTAAAATTAGTAAATTACAACAATTAAAATTATAATTTAGCACATAAATTATATCAACATAAAGTCTGGATTTTACGTAGCATGCAAGTATGCAACAAACAAATAATATAATTTAAGGTACACCATTGTCCCGTGTTAATAAAATCTGAATTTTACATAGTATGCAGTGTGAATGTGTGATGTGTGTCTGATGTCCTGTGTTCATCATGTCTCGTGTGTGAGTGTGTGAACGTGTGTGCCTGTATGGTCAGTGGGGTGTATGTGTTCATTGGATAATAACCTAATGGGTTGGAGTTTTGGCCTAAAATAAATTATGTAGGATGCTATGCACAGTATACAAATTAAAAAAGCCTAAAAGGGCCTGCTCGTGGCCCTATAGGGCTAACCCTTATAAGCACAATTTCATTTTTAACTTCTAAAATATAAGTCCGACCCTTGATTTAAAAAGGTTTAAAAGGGCCGACCTAACGGGTTCAACCCGTTTCCCCGACTCTACTTGTAGGAGGAGATAAAATTTTAGGATAATAAAAAGTTGGGAGAATAACATTAAGGTCCTAAGTAAGAAAATTAATTCTTTGATAAGTCCCAACTAGCTCATCAGTTTATTAATATAACTTATCAATTTATCAATAATAGTTCATCACTTATTAATAGAGACCTTTTTTTTATATTAATTTTTTACTTGAGACCTCAATATAATTCTCCTACAAAATTTTAGAGAGCAAGACACTCATTGGTCTAAATATAGCCATCACTCAACGCCGCCCTAAATACCCCCTAATCTAGTTATTTACTTTATGAGATGCACTCAAATCAATATTATTTTATGAAAAACAGGAGCATTTGTTGTTAATATTATATTACTTTATTAATTAATTATGATCGCGTTCACAAATTCAACCTTAGACAGCCATCTGTATTCCCTTAAAAAGCAGGGCCTAACTATCATTTTCACAAATCTAAATGTATGATTTTGTGAGGAATAGAGTTTGGGCTGGCATATGCATGCCCGTTTTGAGAGAAATTTGTGATCCTTATTATGTTATTGAGGGTGGACATATGGCCACTCTCTATTCGGGAAAAATAATTACAAGTAAACGTGGCAATTTTTAGGATTTACTTTTTATTTTTAGGGAAAATTTTAAAAAACTATCATTTAAATTTTAAAAAGTCTATTAAATTTAGAAAATGATGAATTCCTACTTAGTATCAACATGGGATTTTTATAATTTAGATAAAAAATCGTGAATGTTGTTATTTTCGTTATGATTCTAGTTATTTCTTATATAAATTATATCAAAATGAGTTTTGTTATTTTCTTTACGATTTTAGTTATTTCTCTCATAAATTATGTCAAAACACACTAGCATCGACTTTTATTATTTCCATTACGAGTTTTATTATTGACATTATAAGTTTTGTTATTTCTTAATTGTAAAAAATTACTAGGTAGGAATATGTCATTTTCTAAATTTAACATACTTTTTGACTTTTTAAAATTCAAATGGCATGTTTATGAAATTTTCCCTTATTTTTAACTCAGTACACTTTTTTGAAATTTAAAAAAAATCATTATCTGAATTTAATTTATAAATTTTTCATATAGCTATCTGATTTGATTGAAACATAGTCAAACTCAAAACTTGATGTTCAAGGCACGAGAGTTCATTCCACTAAGAACAATGTCGACGGGTGGAATTGATATTTTTTTTCTTTTCATTACAGTAAATGATAAATTTTTGTGGATGCTGTATTCTCGGAACCTTTTTTGCTTGACAGCTTGTAGAGGAGGCATATGGAATCTACAAGGTAACTTCTATGGAGAATTCAACAGGAGAGATCTTTAAGTGCTGAGCTATAGGGCTGCTTAATTGGATTAAAGCAAACTTGAGACATGAGGAAAGTGGTTTTACTTATAGATTGTCTTGACGCTTAGAGATTATGTCAAGAAGATGTACCGAGTTACACATGCAACGAAGCTTGGTATTAGAAATTTAAAGCTTAGTAGAACATAGTTGGCGGATAGAGATTCGTCACACCCAAGGAACCTAAACCTGATTGCAGATAACCTTGCGAAAAGAGCACTCAATATAAAGTTTAGATTCTACTTGGTAGATAGGCTTGATATTGACTCGGTTCACGTGGAACCGGGATAGCAATAACATTTTTATTTATGTTTGTTTCTTAGCTTTCATCATTTACCAAAAAAAAAATTAAATAGATATATGAGTATATAAGTATATTACCCCCTCTATTTCTATATGTATGATTTAGTACGCAGTGCAATACAATTAGGAAAATATGTGGGATTAGGGAGAAATTAATTTCCTTGATTAAGGTGGGACATTTTTCTTAAAATGATTATTAAAATTTTTTAAACAAAATAATACATTTTTCATTTTTGTTAATTTTTAAATAAGATATTAAAAATAGAAAAAGAGAAGGGAAGAAAGAAAGAAATTGCGCGGAGGATGTTGAACCGCCAGTGTCAATGTCTTGTGGGAAAGAGTAACGTGAGAAATGATGCATTGTGATAAATAGGAGGAGGACATCAAAATCAGAAGAAGAGATGGGTTTAATTAAATGAGAAAGGGACTAAAATTATATTATATTATATTATATATAAAAAACAATTTGTTGGAAGGAGAGATATTAAGAAGAGTCAAAACTAAAGGTATGGGTGAGGAGACATCAGCCCTTGTGGTGGGCTCTCCCTGTTCATCTCTGACTCTCCGTCGGGACCATTCCCTCTTCTTCAATTTTAATTTCCCTTTCCCCTCCATCTCCATCAACATTCCTTCCCTTCTCTCTCTCTTATTTAAATAAAAAAAACAGAAATATATATATATATATATGTATGTATCATAGGCATATGTATTTTTCTATTAAAAAACAATCTTATATAAGGCACTCTCCATACTACATATAAATTCAAACATTATTTAATATGTTATGAGGGACTAGCTCTTTTTTTTTTTTTTTGAATAAACAAGGTAAGCTACAGCTTTAAACTATTCTATCATATGACAGCATTGTAACCCTGGGTACAATCCCCCTGGGTACATACAAAAAATCCTTCTGCAACCATTCCATACATTCTTCAAGAGGCTCCTGTAATATGACCAGCGCTTTATCATCTTCATGCGCAGTCCTAGCAAGAAAGTCCACACACAATATTGTCTCTGTGCACGCATGTTTAATTTTCATCTCTTCAAAGGAAGATATTAACATTATAGTGTCTACTATAATATCAATATCAGGATGATCCAGACCACATCCAGATAGCAATAGAGTAATAGCCTCAAAAGAGTCGGTATACAATTTAATAACAATTATTGTATTTCCTGTGAGTAAAATATATATACCTTTTAATGACAATTATTGTATTTCCTTTCTCTCTTATATATATCGTTTTTACTTATATGAATATGAAAGAATTGATTTCTGAGAGTCATACTCATAGCCCTCTTTCAAAGTCATGGGCATCTAGAAGACATTCTCCATTCTCCATCTGTCCCTGCCTAGCTCACTCTCCACTGGGGACCACTCTTCTTATTTTTACTATTATTATTTAATTAATCACTAATATTATTATATACACCCCTTCTTCCTCCCATCCATAGCAATCAGACAATCACTCACAATCTCCATCCCTCTCTTACAATATATAACATATCTTCTCAATGTCTCTTAATTTCTTTTCTTTTATATATATATATATATATATATATCTTCACACACACACACACACCACATTATTACCCATACATGTTTCCTCTACTTAATTTAATTACCGTTGAAAAAAACAATTCAATGCCTATTTTATTGAATTAATACATGCTAAAAAGAATCAGTCGTGTAAATAAAAAAATAAATAACATGAAGTACCGAACTAACTAATTAAAGAATTGAGATATACTGTAATTGAAGTATAAAATTAAAAAGAATGGATCAAAAGGGGAATATAGGTCATGATTGGAAAAAGCAGTCAGCAATGTCTTAAATCAGAGGGTGGGGGCAGCCACCAGCCATGAAAGTGAGGTTGAGGTTGAGGTTGAGAGGGACCGATTCATTGAAACCCTGTTACGTCTTTCACAATTATATAGACACACACACGCACACACATCAAAAGTAAAGGGTTGGCAATATAAAAATAAGAATATGGTTATGATTATGAGAGACAGGAGAACAGAATATACCGGCCGGCATTGTGTTTTATTAATTAATCTAATATTATCCATTTACACTAATTGTGTTGGGTGGCCTAGCTTAACTTTGACACCGTATTTTAATTATTTATGTGTCTGCTGTACAGTGATGGATGACTCATTAGAAATTTAGAATAATGCTTTTTAAATTAACTAACTATTTAAGTCAAATTTAGGTGACTTATTAGTTAATAGCGCTGCGTTGGCCCCTTTTGACTCAAATAATTCAACTGTTAACTATACTATTAAAATATATCAATATGTATTTTTTATCCATAATTAAAGTCTATTCATTCAGCTCATTAAAAATTAGTTTTTTTCCAACATATAGAAATATTAAAAAGTCTAATTCTTTCTGAAATAATGGAATACGGTAGCCAGGCATTAAAAAATGCGTTGTGAAACACATAGTGTCACCTCATAATTAATTAAATGCAAATCCTATTTATCATCTTTTTTTCTAATTTACTACGTTGTCATAATAATAATTAAGGAAAAGGAAAATATAAAAAATTAAGAAAAATGATTAGAGTATTTTTTTAAAAATGTCATATCAACTTATCTTTTTAATATAATCAACTTAGATAAATAAATCTTACATTAAAAATTAAACAAAGTGTATATATTGGATTTCTCCTCCTTGACCGACACTAGTTTAAGCCAATTTATTCGATCTGCAGGAATGTATGTCCACAATGTGCGATCCTTATCTAAAAAGTACGAGTATGATAATATTCTTTCAATTTAGATTTTAGTTTACAAAAATAGAAAGAAATACTCTTTCCAATGTAATCTTATGGATATTTAGAACTGAATAATTCAATCTTTTGTTTGTGTTATTTGTGCTTTTTATTACTATAAGCTATACTTTGGATCTACAATTTTAATAAATTTTTACATTTTTGTTGTGTGCTTAGAATAAGGAAGGATGCGTGGGAAGAGGCGAACGGCGGTGAGTGAAAAGGTTGGCGATTAATGGTGACGTGGAGTGATATGATTGGGAGGTGTTGGTGGGTGGGTCAGTTGAAGAGGGTTTGTATTGTATATTACTAATCACAGCCTGGGCTTCCCTCCCTCCCACTTCTTTCCTAGCTTTATCCCACTACATATACCTGCTCCGTATTTTAATAAATTTTTTTATGATTTTTTAAATTTAAAATTCTAAATTAAAAAAATAATCCTATATTTTTTTACATGCGAATCTTTAAAAAATCATAAAAAATTAAAAACATATCCGTTTTTCGCCCATAATATATCAAAATGTCACTCATTTTATGTAGAATTTAGTGATAAAAGAACCACGCAAAAAAATATTTAAGGATTACCTCAAATTGGGCGTCAAGGAGGGGAGTGCCAATGAGAGAAGCCCCCTCCCTTTATCCCACTACATATACCTGCTCCTTATTATTATTATTATTGTTGTTGTTGTTGTTTCTTCAATTTTTTTAAGGAGAATTTCAATTGAGGATTATTGAAGTAAATTAGTTTCAGTCAAAACCTAAAACATTCTAAAATTTTATTTAAAGTTCAATAACTAAAATGATAAAAAGACAATAATGCCCCTTATCTCATGAACAATTGAAATCCTCCTATGAACAAGCATGCGACTCTTTATGAATATGTATAATCATCCTATGAACAATACATTTATTTCTTGCTGTCAAAGTTGCACGGTTATTCATGAGAGAATTTCATTTATTCACAAAGAGTTACACACTTGTTCATAGAAAGATTTCACTTATTTATGAAATACGAGACATTATTGTATTTTTACCTCAAAAACTTATTTTTATTTTAGTAATTGAGTTTTGATTGAAATTTCATTATGTTTTGGCTTTAACTGAAATTAATTTACTTTTTTAGTCTTCAATTGAAATTCTCCCTTCTTTTTAACTACCACAATGATTTTTTATTCATTTTATTTCATCCTCAAAACCACGATCTGGTTTTTTTTTTTAACTGTTATAGACATTGTTCTGTTTAAATTGTCGAGTACTAAATATAAACGCATATCTCAATTAGTATTCAAACATTACTTGTCCACATAATGAAGGACTAACTCATTCTATTGGATCCAATTCTCTATTTTGATCATATTTAGTCTTACCAAAGAATGAAAAATTAGTATTGTGGCTGAGGCCTTGTAATCCAATAATATTAAATTTCTCCCTTAATTCTTTTTTCAAATGTCTGGTTATAAGTCCGAACTCTTAAACATGATGAGCTTGCGAGTTATCACAAGAAACACAGAGCACATACATGTGTGTGTGTGTATTTTTAGGCAAAAAAAGTATATGTATTTTACAACAATAAGAGTTATAATTCATAAGAGGTAAATAAATATAAAATAAAGTCAACTTTGAAGTATTTAATTTATTATTTTTCTCTAAATTAAACTATTTTGTCTAACTTTTAAATTAAAATGTAACATAATAATATACAAATTTTGATATAATTAATTTTACTTTATTAATCTTCCTAAGAAAAAGTCAACCCTATCTTATATGTAAGATCTGAGGAAATGCTTATTTATAAAATTTCATATATAATACTTCTCTGGTCCTGTTTAGAAGTTATTTCCAACATGCAGATGTTTCAGTCTGAGCAAGAAAAGCCTTGAATCCTAATTAAATTATCCTTTAAATTCAATAAATTTTCAACATCACCCCTATTTAATATACATATATTTTTAAGAAAATAACTATTTATACAATAATAAAAGAATGGTATAACTATTCATGAATAAAAATTTAATGATATAATTTATAAATATAACTAGAATATGTGCCTTATCTCTGTTTTATAAATAAGATTAGAAGAGTAAATGAAAAAGTAGAATTCAAGTTACATTTTGGCTTTGCTTTTGTGTTGCCAATGTTCTTTATGATACAATCATGCACAATCTAATTAAGATAATGACCCGGTTGTGATCAATTTGTTAGTTTGGTTTATCCTGTAATAATGAACTTATAGACTAAACCCACAACTAGCTATAGTTATTTACAGATCCTCTCTCACTATAATTTTTGGTGACAATACAATGAATTTGCATCGCACACAGTCTCACACACATAAACATACGTAAATGCATAAGCTGCGTGTGAGAAGAATAAAATCAATTTAGCTATTTTATTTTTCAAAATCAAATTAATTTAGCTAAACATAGGACCCGCAATTAAATATATAAACACAAACACCTCCCTAGCCAAGTAGATTTTCCCAGATGTTGAATAAATTAAAATAAAATGTGACATCATCACTAATTAAGCGGGACTTAACTGTACTAATAATTGTGATTGAATTTTGGTAATTAGTTATCACTAATTTATGGATGGAATATATATATATATGTATATATATATATATAGATGTAAAGATACAATTACAGGGAAGGGAAATATTTTTAAATTAGAGAAAAAGAGAGAAAATGATAAGAATAGAAAAATCTTTTTGGATGCTCGATACATTTAACGTCTAAGAGGGTGTTTAGGTAGAGGAAAAAAGCCACCTTAAGTACCTTTTCATTTAAAATGAAGTAACTTTTTGACATACGGATGTTTGATTATTTAATTAGATTGGATTGAGCTTTTTATCAAAAAGCTCATTTTAAAAAAATTGTATCACAATAAAAGTCACTTTTATTATTTTTTATTTAAATATAAATCATTTTTAATAAATCCTCTTCTTATATTTTTCTGAAATCCCATTTTATCAGAAGTCACTGTCCGAACACCTACTTAAGAATGAATAATGAGGGCACGTATATGAATAAACTCATCCACTAGTTGCATTATTGCTTCAGCTTTGATGTGACCCTTATTCAACGACTTTTTTTTTAAATCATTATTTTATTTTATTTCTTCTTCTGACAAATCACAATCGCATTTCAATCCAACGGAGAATTGCAGAAATTTCTATGGTCCCAGTATATGGAAAGTTGAGAACACAAAGTTGTACAAATTGTCTCTCATTTTTTAAATCAAATTAATTAATGTATTCTTCAGTTTATAATCCGTCATAAAAAAATCTGAAGCCAAATATATAACGAAATGTTCTAATTAATTAGGACAGGAACGTGTTTGACAAATAGTACTAGTTGTTGGTCTGAACGTGTTTGCTTAACAAAGCCTTAATTACTTGTCTAATTAGAAAGAGATATGAGCAACATGGTGATGTTATATGCTCCTCTATAATTAAATTGGATTGACCAGAACAACCTTATTGAGCACAAATAATCAAGGGACAATTACATTAAGGTTTCAAGTAAAGAAATTAATATTAGAAAGGTCTTTATTGTCAAGTGAGGGGCTATTATTAATAAGTTGAGAAGTTATATTAATAAGTTAAGGAATTAGTTGGAACTTGTTAAAAACATTAATTTCTTTACATGGGACCTCAATATAATTCTTCCAATAATTAATTAGCTCCATTGTTACTCTTGGTTGACATTATTGGGATTTTCTTCACTTGCGTTGATTATTTTAATTAGTTTTCGCATGTTTCTTTATTGTCCCCCCCGTTTTTTTTTTTGCAGTGGAAAAAAGTGTTTGTTAGGTTTATTGAAGTCCCGTTTGGTGTCGTGATTAATATTAATTAATATACTTGGAAATTGACTTTTAAAGTTTAATGTATATATTAAATCAGTTTATACACACAAACACACACTTAACTAATTTTATATTTAATGCAGTTAAACAAATTATGTTCTCATATGAGATGTTTTTTTCAAAAAAAAAAAAAGTAAGGTCATATATATTATTTGACTTTTCCAATATACATTGCATTATTTCATGGATTACGTACATATGGATAGAGCTAGCCACCTATAGTCTAAAGATTCCTCTCTATATCGTAATTTTCCTTTTAAAAAGCTTGCATGCACATGTATATTTATCTTTGACATTATTGTATATGCCACCGCAAAAATAATAAATTTTGCCATCATATATACATATATCATTTAACTTTTAGATATTCTTCAAGTTGAAGTGTCCGATACTCAATGTATATAGTTACAAGTATTTGAGTGTTCCACCGGGAACAACATCTAACCCTAAAATTTCTCAATTTTCAAACCAACAAAATTTTTCTTAATCAAGCGATACAAGAAAATATAAGGAAAAGAGAAAATCATAGTACTCGTACTACTCAAGAGTGTGAGAGACATTAAAAATCACAAGGGAAAGCTAGGAGGAGACTAGGATTCACATGATATGATAACATCATATCAGATAGAGATTTCACAAAAGAGGTACTTTTTTTGATCGAACACAAAAGAGGTACTTGAACTCACAAAACCACGTAAATATATCAATAATTGAGTAATCATAATTCATTGCTTAGTACCATCGTACCAAATTAAATACCTTTATACATCAAAATGGGTAGCTATATACTGTATATCGTGTACAATTATCAATCATGCATTCCCAAGTGGTGGTACGATTTCATTGTCTCAGTACTCTTCTTCACATCACAACTTGAACAATAAAAAAGATTCCAAAATAAATAAATAAAAACTAAGCCTAAATTTATAAATATGAACATGCGGGTGTGTGAATTAGGGTTTTTGGATGAGTGAAACAGAGAATATGTAAGTTTTTGTGGAAGAGATGTGTCAGTGAGAGTGGGCACAAACACACACAGATATATATATATATATATATTGTGGGTGTATCTGGGAGAGAAGAAAAAAGTGCAGGGGAAGATCTTGGAGGGGTCGAGGGGCATTATTAAAAGGGTTTAGGGTCATAATTGAAATGAGAAAGAGTGATATATTTAGTGCCACGATACTATGTTAGTGAAGGTGACACGATATGCAAAAGATAATAAATGTGGCTGGACACACACCAACAACTCTGAGATGTCAATGTTCTTCTTTTCGGTACGACCTACCTAGGGCCATGCATGATTATTCATTATTATCTCCATGATATTCTCACTCCAAGGCTTACATTAAACCACTAATATATATATATATATAAATATATATTAGTGGATGGACCTGTGTGTTTGTGTGAGGGGAAAATGCTGATAATATAGAGAAATGGGTGTGTGTTTCCTTATCTTAAAGACCTTAGAGGATGACGAAGGTCACTTGTCTCTCACACACGCCATTGTCATCCAATCATAAACAATATTGTTAAAAGTCTTTCCTATTGTTCTAATTATAAGAGTTAATTAATTTTTTTGAGAACCTTAAAAACGTTATTAATTATATTATTTAATTATATCATATATTGTGTTTTATTATATTATATATTAGTTCATAAGTTAAAAAATATAATTTAAAGAAAAACGATAAAGTTTAATGTTTTAAAATAATATAATTATTTTTTTTAAGATTCTTTTAAAAAATCAATGACCTTTTATAATTAGGACAAAGTGAGTATATTCGATCGCCACACAATACAAACATATATATAATGATGAACTTGTTTGTCAAGTCCTTATATATATATATATATATATATATATATATATATGAGGGGATATGGTAGA
>JBAGKO010000008.1:29241473-29260337 GCA_037177275.1 Acacia concinna
AGTAGAAAATGGATGGTCATGATTTAGACAAATAGACAATCCGGATAAATTTATGAGAGATGAGCAAAAACTTAGCTTATGAGAGGACCTCCTTCGAAGTTGAAGAGGGGGGGAAACAAAAATGTAAAACATGGCTGTATAATTTAAATTTAAATTTAAATATTAAAAGGTGTGATGAGGTGAGCAGAGGAGCGAGGCATAAAAAGCATCGGGGCCATTGAGAAGTTGGCACGTGGGGCTGGGTTCTTAAAGCACATTGCCTAGGGGAGCGGTCAATGCCCACCACACCGTCCGATTAAATGTGACGTGTAGGGTTACGATGGAAGGACGTCGTCGTCAGTCTCCTTTTTTTTTTTAAAAAAAATATTTTTGGTTGAATGTGGATGTGGGGAAGAGAGGAACAGAAGAGCGCGGTCAAACAAAAAAAGTAAAGACGATGCTTGGGAGGAGGAAGAAGCCACTAGATAGTGAACAAGTGTGTGGTGGGTGGGCCCCACTGATAACGACGTCGAGGGAGCATCGTGGCGTCTTTCCTCTGGCAGCATTGTGCGGGGCCCATCGTGTCAATTCCCATGTAAAATATCGACTATAGCCACAAGAAGTTATATGAATACATACAAGACACTCCTTAATAGTATAAAAATCACAGCCAAGTTATATTATTATCCTGATGTATTAACATGAATAATAATCTTCAAAATATAGAACACTTCATTTTTCTTGCCCTAGTTAAGCATGAAGGCCATAATGGTCTTTTCATTAAAAGCCAACAAAATCGTTACTAACTCATATTCTAAATGTAAGACTTGATTTGAAGTGCGAAGTGAATTAAAAATTAGTTTTTATATTTAAGATAAAATATATACTGTTGTATATTCCAAACGGATGAGAATATTTAGGAGTATATACTTAAAAATTAGTTCTTACAAATTATAGCCAAACGGTGAACTTTTTTTTTTCTCTTGTATAGCCTAAATGGGTGAGAATATTTTATAAGCTTGGGATTATCACCTCAAATGGATCAGAAGTTATATAATTTATAATTTTATATCCTTCGGTTTTAATTATAAAAATTAGTTAATTTTTTTAGAGAATTTTTAAAAAAATATAATTATATTACTTTAAGGCATTAAAATTTATAATTTTTTTAAATTATATTGTTTGACTTATGAATTAATATATAATATAATAAAGTATAATATATAATACAATTAATTTTTATAAGATTTTCTTAAAAACATTAACTAACTTTTATAACACCTAGTAAGTTTTGACATTAACTATGTATATTTTTTTTAAGGAAAATTGTGTTAACGTCCTAAATAAGATAATTTATGTTAAAAAAACCCTAAAAAATCACATATTTATAGTAAAATCATATACAGCTGTTAATGATAATTATTAATAACAACTTATAGTAGCTTATGAAATTGTTAATTAAAATTTTATTATAATTACACGATTTTACAATATTCTTTAAATGTAAATTATTTTATTCATAACCTCAATATAATTTTTTTAAAAGAATTGTGATATGATGTGATGTGGGATACCATGAAATGAAATGGTTAGCAGTTGTGATAAGTTATGGGACGAAGAAAAGGTGAAAGAGGGAATAAAAATAGTTTAAAAAAAAAAAAAAAAAAAAGACAGAGAGGCGTAACTCGTAAGTACAGTAAGAGATAAGAATGTGGAGGGGGAGGGGTCCATACTCTGACGCGACACGTGTTCATTCGCTTTCCCTGGTCCCCCCGCCCTACCCTACATCGCCTACTTTGGGTTAATTATTATGTTTATAAGAATTTTTAGATAATTTTATAAAAATTTTAAAAACATAAATTACATTACTTTTAAATATTAGATTTTGTAATTTTTCTTTAAATTTTATTATTTAATTTATGAAATACTATATAATGTAATAAAACATAAGATATGATATTATTAAATAATGTAATTAATTTTCTTAAATTTTTTTAAAATTATCTAAAAGAGTCTCATATATAAAAACCGATGGATTATATTTTTTATAAAAAAATTAATTAGATCTTATAATTAAAATCAAAAGTAACAAATAACAACAGAAAAATAAAAATAATTTTTTTAAAAGAAGAAACTATAAACAACTTATATTTTTTATTCATATTTTTCTTCTAGAACTGCATTATATTTTATTACTTCTACTTTTTATTTTTAAATATAAAACTCAATTAATTTTTTTTAAAAAAAATTATGAAAAAAATAATTTAGTGCACTTAAATTTATTTATTTATTTATAAATTATTTTATCTAATTTATAAATTAATATATAATAGTATAATAATACACAATATATAATATTATTAACTAACTTATTTTTTATTTTTTTACATTAAAAAAAAAGGTTAACTGTAAGACCGGAAAAACCACATAGGAGGGAGCGCAATAATTTGTTTGGATTAAACTTTGTGAAGAAAATGACTGGCTAAGCGAGGTTGAGAAGTTAATTGACTTTTCCAATATAAGATTGTTATATTATATTTCCATATGCTAATTCAAACTATCAAACCCACTACACTTATTGATTTTTTTTCTTATTAATTGGTACTCCCTCAAAGATCTAATTATAAAATTCAGTTAATTTTTTAAAAAAATTATAAAAAAATTAATTATATTATTTTAAAGTATTAAAATTTATTATTTTTTTAAATATTTTGTTTCACTTATAAATTAATATATAATATAATAAAATAAAACATATGATATGATTAAATAACTTATTTTGTTTCTTTAACTTTTTTTAAAAATCAATTAGGTTTTATAATTAAGATCGGAGATAATATTTCATTTTGATTCTAACTATTAAACCCATGCATGCACTATTTTAATTCCACTAAACTCTACCTCTTCACCATTTTATAACACATTCTCTGTTTTATTCATGTATTACCATTCTATATAAAAAAATAAAATTATTTTTTGGGGTCATTAGTAAAAATAAAGATAAATTTAATAGTTGCCATCACATCGCTTTAAAAAGCACAAGCACTTTGGCTGAAGGTGTTTGACTCTTGTTTCTTAAACCGAATGAAAATAAAGAAAGTAAGGTTAAGGAAGGGCCTTTAAAAATAAGGCAATTTAGCAAGTAAGTCGTTGAAGGCAAGAAAGAAACAGAATTCACTTGAGAAAATCTGGCCTGTATGATTGAATCTGTGACGATATCTCTCTCTCTCACTCACACACACACACAGAATGCGACCCTAGTGGAGTATTAATAGATTAGTTGAAGTATGAGCCAGCCCCTATTCTAAAATTGCACTACCTTCAGTTTCAATCATAGAATTTAATTAATTTTTTAAAAATTAAAAAAATTTATTTAATTATATCATATATTATATTATATTTTATTTTATTATATATTAATTTATAAATTAAAAAAATATTTAAAAAATGATAAATTTTAATACTTTAAAATAATATAATTAGTTTTTGTTTATTTTTTAAAAGATTCAACTGAATTTTATAATTATAATAATAAGAATAATAAGTTATTTTTTCCACACAAGAAAGAAAGAAAGAAAGTGAGTGAGCGATGATTGGTGTTTAATCGCGATTCCACTTTAACAAAGTTTGACATCACATTTTGGCAAAAACATTGCAAATATCAGAAGCTCCATTATATACCAACCACCCATTTCGGGGATCTCTTATTTTATATATTAATTTAATTTAATGGCTTCTGATAGAGAACCCAACAAACAATAAAGGCAGAGATAAAGGGGTGCCTCTAACTTTTAGGAAAGTATATTATGGTTGTGTTTGGAACAGGGATAGATAAGTGATTTATTTATAATTGAATTTATTGATTGTGTTTGGAATAGTGGTAGATAAGTGATTTATTTATAATTGAATTTATAGATAAATCAGATTATATATGTTTGAATTAACAGTAGGATAAGTGAGTTATATAAAAGTAAAATGTGTTTGGTTGATATGTTAAAAAGTAACTTACGGTAGTAAATGACTGAAAGGAACATGAACATTAGTAAATATATTATACATATATATATTATAAAATTCAAAAATTATAGTAAAAAAAAGAAAATTAAATTTAACAAAAGTTAAGAATAAAAGCTTAAAATATATAATTAATAACAAGATTGAATTATTAAAAATTCATATAAATTAAAAAGCAAAGAAATGTAAAATTTTTTATGAAATAACATTATATTACTAATCGAATCATATGGACCATATAATTTTGTCTTTAATTTCATCACGAACATAATTTATTTGGGTTTTATAATTACTATCTCTGATCTTAATTATAAGATCTAGTTGACTTTTTTCGCTTCTTTAATCTCTCTAAAAAGAACTAACTAAGTCTTATAATTAGGACTTGAGAGAGTCTTATTACATATAAATATATTGTGATATTTATACTACATTTGGTTCTAATTATAAGACTTAGTTGACTTTTTTCGCTTTCTTAATCTCTCAAAAAAAAAAGTAGGTTTTATAATTAGGATTGGAGGTAGTCTTATTACATATAAATATATTGTGATAAATTTTAATGCTTTAAAATAATATAATTAGCTTTCTTAAAATTCTCTAAAAAGGTCAACTAGATCTTATAATTAGGATTTGATAGAGTAAATTGTAACATAAAATTAAAATAAGTTCATTTTACACCATAAGACTAATATCTTTATTTTGTTTCCAAACACTCAATTAAGTTCAATGTACTAAATAAGTCCATTTTAAAGCAAATAAAATCAATTAGCTACCCTTATTAACTTCCCAAACACACACATTAACAAGTCTAATATGGCAAATGATACATAACATTGAAAGAATGTGATCGGGAAAAATCGACAATCCTTTTTCAACCAAGAAAAAGAAGGCACCCCTTTCCAACTTAGCAGATATAAAACAACTTATTTCATATCGAGTTACATAAAAATAGCGGAATTTACATTTTAATAAAACCATAATCAGTTTAGACTTCTTGATGAGTATACTTGTTTTGCAGGAAAACTTCCACAATATGGATCATCGCATTTATTTGTCCATTCGATATTAATATTAATATTCTTGACCCAAAAAGAAATGTAACTACATTTTATTCCTGTAATGCACTGTATAAGACAATAAATAATACAATATCTAATCAACAGAGAGAGCCAAAGAAACTAGAAACATTGTAAAATTGTACATTTCACTGTCTCATCATAAGCATATTTGGTTCTAGACATGCCTAATAATCAATGAGCTTATGAAGAAATAGCACTTTTAAAAGGAAACAGAGATTAAGCCCAAGAAATGTCAACTGTCATCTTTACAATTTTCAATAACCAAAAAAAAAAAGGTGGGGGGGTATGTTTAGAAGAGCTAAATATGCCTCAATCAGCTAAATATTGAAAATTTTGAGGCATAGCACCTACTCCATCTACAACCTGCAGAATTTTTCAAAGAGCTAGGGTTCATAATGATTGTAAGTCCTGGCAATGGGGTTAGTACTCCCAAAATATACATACCTACCACAGTCGCCGCCATTTGAAAGAGGCTCAACCAAAGAATGGCTGGCCCTTTTGGACTGGTTCATTCGCCGAGCCCACTCGAGATTATGGCTCGGCAAATCAGTGACCAATGGAGGATGGCTTGACAAGTTGGTGTCAAATGCCTGACCATTCTGGTGAACAAATCTAGTTAATGGCCTACTATGTAAGAACTTCCTGTGACAAACAGAATTTCTGGAGTTTTCTGAGGTGTAATTGAAGATAGAAGAAAGTTGATCCATATTGCATGCATCAGCATAGTCCACTGTACTGAAGGAGTCCCGAGTACTCTCGGTCGTGAAGGAGGCCTCATCAGAGCTGGTGAAAAGTGACCAATCACTTGATGCAGCATCTGAGAACTCTCTGCCATTGCTATCATTGTAAGTTTCTGTGACTGGCAAAAAGTTTCTATTGGTACTTCTCTGAAGGGTGCCATTTGAAGTATCAATATAGTGAGCGGTGCCTTCAGGTCTAGCATTGTGCGAAGGCTCAGGTACAACAAATTGTCTGCCATCTCTTCTTTGTCCTGATTTAGAAGGCTTGTGGGTTTCTACTGAGTATGGCTTTGAAGAGCTGAGAACTTGTTGCTGTATGACCTTCCCTGAAAATGGCGATTGAGGGCGAGGGGTAGACCTATGAAAGATTGTGCAAGTGAAAAGTGCAGTTAATTCCTGAAACTTCAATTTGTAGGTAGTTCGCCTAGTTTATGAGGAAGCAAGATTTTATAAACCATTATGAGTTTGTAAAAGAATGTCTACCTCATGTAAAATAAGATATAAGCTCCTTCTAACATCACCTGACTAATTAGCACCGGCTGAACCTGATAATAGATCATAATAATATGAGAAATTAACCAAATTAAATTTAAACTAGATAATTCAACCAAATTATTGGAAGCAATAACAATAGAAGAAAGTGTGTCACTCTTCTTGGTTGTCTTCAGTTGGGGCCTTATTTAACAAACATATTTAATGCCCAAGAGTTAGGTTCTCGTCAAACAACAAACTTAAAATTCTGAAGTTGAGACAAAAGTAGAGGATAGTATGTGCTGATTGGTTTGAATAATAAGGCATTATAAGATAGTCGCCAGAATCTAAGCTGATAATATCTTCTTATTCATAGTAACTTTACATCTATAGATAATCTACGAAATACAGTTACACAGGAAATAACAATAAGCATTGCAGGTACTTCCTGCACAGACCGCAGGTAGTTTTGAAAATATATACTCACATAGATCAGAAGATGTTCTCTCTTTGCTTCGGGTTAACAATAAATAAAGTAACGAAGCATCTCACAACTCAAATCTACCCCAAAAGACATGATTAGCTATGTTTTGGATTTAGTACACAGGCAGAACCATGAAGGAGGATCTTATGAATGGTCATTGTGAACATTCGGCAAAAGCGCAAACTTTAATCTAACAGCTTCACTGCGACCTCATTTTCTCCACATGATATATAACGTTTGTAAAAATCTGAACGAACTCATTGACTATCATGATCTCTTACCTTTTCCAAACTTATATGAAAAGATTGGGAAAAGACGAATAGTCAAGGAAGAAATATGTTGTGCAATAAAAAGGAGTTAAATACACAGAATCACTCAACACGCAGAGAGCAAATAAAGCAATCTACTTACTTCAGTATCATCTATCCTGAACCAATTTCCTTGTAGATCTTTCACATATGAAACATAATGTCCAGAGAAAGATGCATTTAGTGTGTCCAGGTGCACAACAACAGCATAAAGCATGTAAAGAGGAGGAATATCCCCCTTCCCCGTCATGAAAGGAATCATATCCAGCATTTCAGGAAAGCTTATGCACTTGTTAATTTTTCCATATCTTCCTTCCTGATGATGCAGCACAAAAGGCAGGATATTGAAATGAGTTAACATATGGAAAGGGAAAGAATTTAGATACAATCAGATATTTAATAAGAAAGTGCCACCAAATATAAGTTTTAGAGAGGGCAAATGGCTTGTGCCCTGAGACGGAATATTAAGGAGTGGAACTCCCAACTGCGTAATTTTTTAACGAATGGAATAACAACACAATTTACAGAATGATCTGACATTATCAATGTGATACCTGAAATCTTTTCAAGACAATTGTGAGGATGTTTGGAGCCTCATGTATGCTGAGTTTCTTTCTAGCACGAACATATGCAGTGCACCTTGTTACAAATGTAAAAAGACTGATGAGCTTCTAAAGTTGAGTGATAGATCTAAAGGTCTCATCACTTTCTTTTTGAGCCTTGCTTCCTTCATTATGATTAATACTCCTGAAACCAATTATTATACATGCAAAGCTATAGTAAGTACAAAAAATGAGATTATCAGACCTTCCACATTTGTACATATTGTCTCCATCCAAGTCTTCAGGGGATGTAAATTGTGTCAGTGCATCTTCCAAAGATTCAACCCAACCCAATATCTCCAGTGTTAGATCCATAATGTTCTCATATCGTTCAGATTCATGATTACAATTCAAACATTTCACCTATAGTCACAAAATGGCAATGTCATTAAACATTCAAAAAATTGCTGCCTGTAAAAACTTGCAACCAGAGGTAAAAGAAACTTGATAAAGAAGATAAATGTGTGGCAAACACCTTGGATTGAAGCCGGCCACCAAAAGTGTGTTGAATAAAAGTTGTTTCTTGAAGTCTAGGATCAACCTTTTTCTCACCACCGAGTCCCTCCAAGCATATAGATTGCATTGATGCAATTAGAAGCCTGCATAAGCATTGCCCTCAGTTGAATATTAACTAAGCATAATTTAAGACCTTATGCTAAAAAAATATTGACCAGCTTATCCAGAAGACCTTAAAAATTCATGGGCATCTTCTTGACTTCCATCACCCATTTGGGAATTTATGCTCCTCATATGCCAAAGTATCCTGCTAGGAGATAAAGGGCCCCCATTTTCTCTTAAAATCATGACCTGTTGCTCTAATTCACACATGAGACACCAATCTTTTGTACAACCTGGCAACAAGATAAAAAATAAAAACATTTCCCAGGCAAATGACTGTTCTTGTTTAAGTAATTTATAACTATCTTAAAGAGAGAGACAGAGAGAGAGAGATTGTACATACAGGCTTTTGAATGTGATCTACAAAGAAAATAGACAACAAGTGGCTTTGTGCAAGTTAAGCATTGCAAGACAGCATTAGCATAGCAACTGCAAAATGAAGATACATAAATTTATCACTATCCCATAATATCCTGAATTGATTCAATATAAAGATTTCCCACAATTTTCTTCAAGCAAAATATGAGCCATTTTGTCAATTACAAAAAAATTGTTTCTTCTATAATTTCACATGTCGATTGCATTAAGGTTTAAATTAAACACAAAGATTGCGTGGCTAATTGAAGCATGGATGCAACTGAATAAATAGGTTGTATCGTATCGAATATGCCTACAGTAATCAAGATTCCAAAGGGACAACCTTCTTTTTTGTTCAAGACATTTTGTAAGTTCCAAAATAGTAGGAGTGCTTGTAGAAAATTTTACTAACGTGGATTGAAATGAAAACTGCATTTATTTAAACTGGAAACTCAAGATTTAGTTTGCATTACACTTTTATTGATAGACATCTTATTTTACATATGTTTAAGATTCAAATTTTATGCACTTTGCTTTTTCATATGCCAATTTGTCATAAGCACACATCCCAACCCTACACCCATACCCTAAAATTTAGAAATTGTCGTATCACACATATTGTATTATGTCATACTATGTGTGCCCATATCAGTGCTTCCAAGGAGTGCCCTTGTATTAACAAAAGGTACAGGCGACCTGTCTATCATGTAATCAATTTTATTGATCTTCCTCACATTTCTATGATTTTTCGGATTATGCTAGTAATACCTGTTTCCACAATTTACGAGGCCCCTGGGGTATATGCCAAATACTTCACTCTGGAAAAACTGTACAAACTCGTCATAAGGAAACAACATCTGAAACAACAAAAAATGTCATTAGTTTCCAAATCAAGGCCTTAGTAACATGTTCCTGAGTAGAAAAATGATTAAAGAAAATAAAACTTGACCGCATCCGAAGAGAACTTACCTTCATTGTCTTGAACCTGTCTCCACTACCTTCTGAGGTGGGTATGACAGTATGCTTTGCTGACTTCCTTAGACCCATCATTTTCTTAATTTCAATGCTAGCAGCTCCATTGCTACACTGTGAAGGTATGGTGTTCCTGATCCCAGAAACTCCTGCATAATCAATAAATATTTGTTTTTTAGATGAACTTGGTATCATTAAACAATGTCAAATGAAGAGTACCATACGCGCTATCAATAGGGAATTTGAATTACAGAAATCATATAATATATTGAATACAAAAGCACTTTTCTACTGTACTAACTTGGTTCATCAGCAGTTTGCCCTTCCATCACCATTTCCGGGCATAATAAATCAACTGATGCCTTCAATTGTGATTTAGAACATTTGGTCTTGGGAGGGCGGGGTGATCTTTTAGCTTTTATGCCTCCTTTAATTGTCATTTCAGATGAGCGTTTGTCTTGTTCTGCTTCATCAGAAGGACAATTTATCCCCTTGACAACTTTTCCTCCATTGGTAGCATCATCTATTTGCAATTGATCCAATAGTTGACCAATGACTGATACATTTGATGGACTTGAGTGTCCCAGATCGCCTCTTGGGCTAAAAGCATTTCCAAGTTGATTTTGATAATTATCATCCTCAAGCATTGTGCTCCTTGAGGCACTTTGTCCATTTATATAGACCTCACTTGCATCAACCTTCTTAGCATTTTCTTCTTCCTTTACAGCATAGTCATTATTTTTTAACTACAGCAACAATTTAGCATGACAATAAGGCATAAAACATAACCATTTTAGAAAATGTTTTGCCAATGGAATATCAAAGTTAAGCAAGCAAACCTTCTGTCTTAGAAACACCTCTTTTGATGCCACAATGGTGGGAGAACTGGTAGCTTTACATCCAGAGGAATTGTTAGAAGAATCATACGTGGTCTCACTGTTTCTTCTACATGTTTCTCTATTGGATTTATGGGAAGTTTTTCTCTCAAAGGCGGAGACATGAGAATTATTAAAGAGAGCACAATTTTCCATAGGGGGAGAAGTGATGCCAATTGGCGGGAGGACCAAATTGTCCGAAGGTGCGTTCTCATTCAAAGTACTCGCCAATTTCTGAGCACAGAATTGAGAGTTCATATTTTCATAACATAAGCCACTCATGTGACTGAATTCGTCAACTGAAACAGCTAAAGATGAGTTTAACTTATGAGTTTCCAAAATTTGACATTCATGCTTGTGGGCGTGCCTCCAATGAATTATTTGACAATTCCCAGAGCTGCAAATCAATTTAAAGTTTGAGTTTTGAGAAATAAAATCAGAAGATTAAAAAAAAAAAAAAAGTTTTCTGCAAACAAGACACTAATTGGAGATTTCTCAAGCAGAAAATCAAATATAAAATCTGTTCATGCCTAAGTATGGAAGTTTACTATCATTCACCAAATCTAAATACTAACAGTTGTCTTATACAATATGACCACAACAGGAGAGCTCAATGGTTACTAAACTAAGGGGGAGGAAGCTCCCTTTGTTCAAAAAAGGAAGAAATAAAAGACGCATTAAATTTGAGAGAAGTACATACTATTTACTTTCATACATTTTGTAATATTTTCTAATACATTTTAAAAACAATTTCAAATGGACTATAACTATGAAAAGATGTATCGTTTTTCATGTTCCTTGGAGGGGTAAGCGACCAATTTTCTCCATTTCTTTATCACTCTATGAATTGTATGTTCACAACAGCAGGGACATAATTCTTTTCAATTCCAATCAAGCGGTTGTATTGTGACTATTCCTTTAAGATTTGGAAGTACCCAATGATTTCTTATATAGAAGTCACTGAAGCGAGTATAGTGATAAGGACAAAGATCACAAAACTCCAAATGGTCTGATTCCATTGCTTATCTCTTCAACCTTTTAGAAAATATCGAAAAGCAGAGAGCTCTAGAAAAATAAAATCTAAGAAACTAAAATAAAAACAGTTCTAGTAGGAGAGTAGGCAACCTATTTTACAACTATTAAGCACGATTTCCTTGTCCAGTGGTAATTTTCACATCCATTGGTGAAGTTTACCAGTTACAGACAATGAAAGATTATTCCCGCTGGAATGCACTAGTTCCTAGACAACCATATTTAGACAAATGTTCATCGATATGAATTCCAAACAGGATTGAAACTTGTGTCTGAGTATTAGGGGCAACGGAAAATAAAATTACTTTTGCAACAAACATCAGGTAAACAAATTACCAATATCTAACAGTCTTGCATCTGGAGCACCGGGTTTTTGCCGGAGCAGAACACCTGGCACACACATGAAGTCCAACTTTTGTAGAAGAAACAGGAGGAACAACATCAGAAATAGCCATTTCTTCTACTCTGCTAGCTTCTTCAGCGGCCAATTGTGCAAGTAAAGTTATCCTATCCCTCTTCTTTGCACTCTCACTCCATTTTCCAAGTAAGAAGTAAACAACCAAAGGAAGTACGACTAAAATCACAAACAGGGCAGGTATATCAGATTCACGCGGTTCAAGCATGTCCCCACCAGCTTACTCATGTCCAGTTTCGCCGTAAATCACTGTTCAGAAAATGAGTCCAACTAAATGACTTCCAGATGAACCACAACTTCAAGGCGATACACGTCATGGACCACCACTCAAACCTGTCAGGTTTTTTATCCTTAAAAATTTGATGGACTAGGGTTACCCATAAGTAAAGCAAATAATCCATTTGTAAGGTTGACCAAAAATAAAAATAAAATTGATCTGCCAATTATTTGTGCTGATATATGACATTTTACTTGTGAATGATGTATGCTGCGTGCTTGTTAGAACTAGAATTGAATGCCTTAAACTTGCTGATTAAGCATAAGCATGCGCATAATTAAAAACAATATCAGTTAGTTTAAGCGAAAGTGAAAAGACAAAGTTGAAACTGCCAAGCTGAATTTCATCATCAAGCATCCTGAGCAGTTACCTCATAAAAGATTCCAGTCTTGCGAATTCTTTCACATCATGAAATTAATCGTTCGTCAAGGAACGCAACGAAAAATCAGAAATATTTATCAAGACCGCTCACCAGGTCTGCGAAATAAGGAATAACAATTAATCATACTAAACAACATCTCAATAATACACAAAAGACGGCAACAGCTAGAGCAATGATTACAAATAAAAAATACACTAGAACAGGCGAAACTTCCCCTAAACGAACACCCATTACTCGAATTTTTAATTCAACTAACACCCATTTGCCACAAGCATACAAACTTCACAATTTTACAAAGAAGAATGACGATTTTATCGAAAGAAACCAGCTGAACCACCCTAAAGTTTTCCCAGCTACAAAATTCAGCTCCACAAACTTGCCTCACTTTCAACACAGAAGCGAGAAAACAAGCCCAAATCTCCGAAACGAATGAGAGAAACCCAGAAAAGATGAAGCATTTCATAAACCGAGATTCAAGTACGAGAAAGTGCAGGATAAAAGCAAAGCAAGTCAAGGCGAAAACTTTGAACAAAAGACTCACACTCAATAATGCAACGAAAGCGAAATCCATAGGAAAACTTGGTGTTCTAGTGCGCTCTCCTCCTCCTCCTGCAAAAGATTCTTTGATTCCCAAGCCAGACTTCTTCCCCACGAACAGCTTGCTTCCCTGCAGCGTCCGCTTCACTCTCAGAACTTAGCACCGTGTTGTACTCTCTATAATTTTTAGCATTCGGGATTTGTAAGATCTCATCAGTGAGACCCGAAAAAAGGGTACAAAATCAAGGCCCGTACACGTGTCACTGGGCTACTTGATGGAAAGTATACAAGCCGGTGGGCCCTGAAGCTAGGAAAGAGGTGAGAGATTGGGGAAATGAATGGGGACCGTAGGATCTGGTGATGATGGAATGAGCGTGTATGGTTGTTAGTAGTGAGAGAGACATGATAACATAGTGGTCAGAAAGAGGGAAGGAGGGGTGATGTTCGTGAGGATGGGTGGGACCCACGGGATGATGTTCCCAATAATTTCCAGAGAGTGCCACGTGTACGGGTGATCACATTAACAAGAGTATAATTGTTGGTCAGACCAGGAATTTGATTATAATTCTTTTCTTTTTTTGAATTGTCTAAGATTATAAATTTATAATATTCGACTTTTTGATGCAGCCTCATGTGAGACCTCGTGACAAGTCTTAGCTCCGATTGTCTCAATGTCAGTCGCCACAGAAAATTTTCACGTTGTTATATGTGACAATATTCATTCATTTGGGCTGGTAAAATATATATATATATATATATATTCATTCATCTTGTACTTTAATATTACTATAATATTCTTAATGTTTTTGGAAAAATGTAATCCCAATAAAAAAATAAATAAATAAAACAAGAAGTCTGTGTGACCGACTTCCGAATGTTTTACATTTTTTTTTATAAAAATTGGATATTGACCCAAAAATAGATGAAATGTCTCGACAAAGATCTGAGTAAATGACATTGAATAATAAGTTTTTGAGGGAAAAAAACCACAACAGATCCATATTACTCACATTTTATTGAATCTTTTTTTGTAATTACAATTTTTTATTGAGACCTTGTGATTTTACCCAAAAAAAAAAACAAACAAACAAACAGTGTTGACGGGTTAAGTTAAATGGGAGTCAAACAGGACATATCGACCTCTGTTATTGGCATAAGAAAAAGAAATGTGGACCAAATTGACTCAGCGATACTAAAATAATTAATGGTCTCCTGACACAGATGAATGAGGCAGAGATAATAACCAGAAACACACTTTTTTAAAGATATTCACCAAATATGCGTATTTAGTTTCATGCTGATTTGAACAGTATTCAAACAAAATAATTATTAGAAATTATTTAAGAAAAGAACAATAATTAAATGGAAGGAAATAATTGGTGGGTGGGGAAGGAGAGTGTAATTGTACTTGTAATTGTAATTGTGGGATAGCTACATTCACAGAGGGGTCACTATCGAAGCATTAAAAAAGAAGAAGGAAGTATATGAAGTGGGTCAGGTCAAAAAAAAAAAAAAGAAGTGGGCTCATTGGCGTTACGTACGTCCTATAAATGCTATCATCTCTACCTTTACCCAGTCCTTATGCTTTCCTTATTCCCTTGTCTGTTTTTGTTTATTTCACTTCTCTCTCTCTCTCTCTCTTCACCATTCTTATTTTTCTTTTCTTTTTTTCTCAATTATGTCAAAAATCTTGGTTCTTGTTTAATATTAGTAATATTAGTACTAATTAATTAAATTAGGTCCCTAAAATACGACAAAATGCCCTTCCCTTCCCCTAATCTACCTTATCGTATGTTTGTTAGTTTGCATTGGTCCCTTACAAATAATTACATTAAGTCCTTGATATAAGATTTTGTTCGTAGTGTAATTTATTCTATAAACAATTTTGTTAATGTTTTTATGGACCATTAACATGAAAGTTTCCTTATCAATAAAAAGCTAAGAGTTTTATTGTATTTGTAACCTTATGGCATTACTAATACTTATTGTCCCTTTAAATTAAAAAAATGTACCAAGTTCCACTTGATGTTTTATATCCATCAGAAAAAAACAGAGCTTTTACACTTTTACGTAGGGACATGGGGGGAAAAAAAGTGATTGTATGTACCATCTGCTGTCCATACATAATTTTTATATTAATCATTTCTCTCTCAAATGCTATATATGACCGTGGAATACAGGAATAATGATAACTAATGTCTTCACAAGAAGGTTATTACTGACTTTAAGATCTCATCACAACTTCTGAAATCCAATACTCATATTCGGTACTGAAAATCTTTCAAAGGTCTTGATCAACTATTAACCTTTTTTTTTCTTTTTTTTTTGCCAACTGTTAACCTTCTTATTATAAGGTCCTTAGTTGCCATTATTCTCCCTGTGACACATAAAAAGACTTTAAATATGCTTATCTTATACATTAATCCAACTACAACCTGGACTTTTCTTAATCCCTTTCAAGTTCTTGGTTATTCTGACTTGGTTCCCCTCAACCTCTTTCCCAGAAACAGAATACAAGTTTGACATCACTACATAAGGATTTGCATTAGATGGTTCCATTTCAATAATGGATTTTGCTGCGAGCTTGGCAATGTCAAGACGTGAATAGGTCTTGCTTGCCCCAAGAACAGCCCCCCAAACACCAGAATGAGGTTTCATTGGCATTGACCTTATCAATTCAACTGCTTCATCTAGCAACCCTGCACGGCCGAGGAGATCGACCATGCACGCGTAGTGGTCAGGTCCCGGTTCAATGCCATATTCAGATTTCATAGAGTTGAAGTAACTCCATCCTTCTTGTACCAGTCCTGCATGAGCACATGCTGAAAGAACAGCAAGGAAAGTGACATGGTTGGGTTCAGGGCCTTCACACTGCATTTTCTTGTAGATTTTAATTGCTTCTTCACCAAAGCCATTTTGGGCAAACCCAGTAATGATCGAGTTGAAGGAAACAATGTTTGGTTCATTGATGTCTGTGAAGATCCTGTAGGCAGCACTGACATTACCACATTTGGAATACATTGACACGAGAGAATTTTGTACAGATATATCATATTCTAAGTTCATCTTCAAAATATTTGCATGAATTTGCATCCCTTGATTCAGCATCACCAATGCAGCTGAAGCTGATAGAACACTGCTAAGTGTTGAAGGATTTGGTCTGCATCCTCCTCGAAGCATCCGAACATACCAGTGCAAAGCTTTCTCACATCTCGCATTCTTTACAAATCCAGAAATAATGGCAGTCCAGATGATATCATCTTTCTCCGGAGACATTTCAAATAGCTCAATGGCCTTTTGAACTCTTCCATTATTACAGAATCCAGTGATCATGGCTGTCCAAGAAATCAAGTCTTTCTTTGGCATATTCAGGAAAAGCCTATAAGCTCCTTCTATTTCATCGTGGTGAACATATCCAGAGATTAAGGAATTCCAAGAAATTGTGTCCTTTTTGCTTATGGAGCTGAAAATTCTGTTTGCCTTGTCCATACAACCCAATGTGCAATACATAGTTACAATGGTGTTATTAAGAACATCATCAAATTCAAATCCTATGCGTGAAATCAACCCATGTATTTGCATTCCCTCTCGAATCCTACCACAACAACCGCAAGCTTTCAATATTATTGTCATGGTTGTGGAATTAACTTCCACAAGATTTTCCCTCCTCATGTTTAAAAACAAATCAAACCCATCTTTAAAGCACCCTTTTTTCATATACCCATCAATCATTGCAGTCCAAGAAACCACGTTTCTCTCAGGCATTATATCAAACAAGTTTCTAGCATCAACAATCCTTCCATCTCTGCACAGACCATCAATCATAGAAGTCCATGAAAACACGTCTCTCTCTGTCATGCTCATGAAAACACGTAACGCCTCACTGATTCTATCAATCTTCAAAAACCCAATTATCAATGCATTCGAGCAAGCTGGATCCCGCAACTGCAACGGAGCCTCACAGTACAGTTTTTCAGCCTCACGGACCATTTTTGCACGAACAAAACCAGTAATCATAGCAGCATATGAGACAGCGTTGCGCTCATGCATCATAGAAAACAACCTATAAGCTTCATGGATGGTATATCCGTTACGTATATAAGCAGAGATCATAGCATTATAGGAAACAGGGGTACGTTCGGGCATTTCTTCGAACATTTTACGGGCATCTGCAATTTGGCCATTTTCAGCATAAGCAGTGAGCATGGCAGTCCAAGAGACAGAACTCTTACTGGCCATCCTACGAAAGATTGACTCCGCCTCCTTGATATTACCGTTTCTTCCATTTTTGGTGATCAGAGAATTCCAGAATGCGATCAATTTGCTGCCTTTACCCATTTTCGCATCGGTATGAACATATTTGAATATCTGAGGGAAACCGATAATAGAAATGGAATGCTTTAGTTGATAGAACTGCTCGAAAAGAAGCTTCTTTAGCATGTCTAGGTTTGAGACGATAACTCCATTGCCGAAGAGATACAGCTGGAAATGAAATATCAGAGTTAAATTTCTAGAACTCAGAGAAAGGCTGACTTTGTGCAGGATATTCTTCTCTTCATTTATTTCCCCCACATACCGCTGCTACTTCTTCATCGTCTTCTGACCTTATGATCCAATTACTAACGTCAGTTTTCCACCGTAAGAAATCCTTTGTATCCATCCTGGACCAGTTTTGATGGCTCAGTATTATATGATCAAGGCTGGGGTGCGGTGTTGATGAGAAAGAAAAGAAACTTAATCGCGAGTACCCCCAAAGCCAAATTTCAATTAAAAGGCCACAGTGTGGGTGATCGGAGGAGGGAGGTTTACTCAGGGCCAATCATGTTTACTCAGGTTTCCTTGTATTGTATTTAAAATATTCATTGCAAAATGTTTACAAATCTCTGCAATCATGTCCTGTTATGATTGTGATTCTTGATGTAACATCGGTTTTTTCCTTAATGATATTGATCTTTTACCGAGTACCAACCAAGGAAAAAAAATAAGACAAAAAGAAGAAGGGAGAATTCTAAAAAAATACATTCCCAAATTTCAAAACTTTAAAAAGAATATTAACATTTCAAAAAGACACTAAGCTATTATGGACTAAATTGAAGTTTTGAAATTCGTTGACATGAACAGTAGTGATTTTCGCAAAATGAGTAATAGTTTTCGCAATAAAAGTAATGGATTACGCTAATCTATGTTGGTACATGTTAAACACTCTTTCTCCTTCTCAAAATTCGCTGACGTGAACAATAGTGTATTTTCACCATTTAAGTAATGATTTTTACAAGAAAAGTAATGGCTTTCGCTATTTTGTACTGATCACTTTCTCTCTCTTCTCCTCTGACGGCAATGTTCATCTAACACACTGTTCATCTGACAGAGAAGAAAGAGGAATCTAAGAAATCTACCTGTACGTGAACAGTGCCGGATTTTCACCATTTGAGTAATGGTTTTCGCTACTTCATACTGGTCACTGTTCATGTCAGCAAAATTTTAAAACCCCAATTTAGTCTATAATATTTTAGTGTCTTTTTGAAATGTTAACATCCCTTTTTAAATTTTTGGATTTGAGGAGATATTTTTCTGAAATTTAAAAAAAAAAAAAAACAACTTCAGAACTGTTTTTCTATAACAAACATATACAAAGTTGGTATTACCCGATTTGATGATATTGATCTTTCAACCAAAAAAAAAAAAAAGAACAAATTTCAGGACTGATTCTCTAACCAACAGCCAG
>JBAGKO010000008.1:29275745-29286002 GCA_037177275.1 Acacia concinna
CTTATTTTTCTGAAGTTACTTATCATAAGCCCATAAAAAAAATAAGTCACTTATCATAAGCCGCATCCAAACGGGCCCTAGCGGGTAACAGAAACTCTAATGATGGAGGAAGTTTTATTTTCATGAGGATATTTACGTCATTAACAAAAAATAATTAATTTAAAAATAGGTCTGAAAATATTATTTGAATTAAGTTAGATAATTTGAAAATTTACATATTTAAATTACAATATATCGTTAGATGATGATTGGTATATGAGTGTTTGTTATAGTAGGAACAATAATGACATATCACTACAAAAATACACTGTTTTTCGGACAGAATTTACCGTTGAACATTTTTCGATGACAAATTCTGTAAAAAATCCGTGTGAACATCCATTGCAAATGTTTCCGACGGACTTTTCAATAGAATTATTCTGTGGGAACTTCCAACATTTGCTATGGAATTAGCCACAGAATTAATTCGTGGCAAACATTTCCGACGGAATTTTTGAAGGAAATATTTCCGTGACAAAACTTGCGACAGAAATATATTTCGTGGAAAATTATAACAAAAAATCCATGGCAAATACTTTTGTCACAGAATTTCCCATGAAAAATTCAGTGGCAAAATTTAAAAATTATTATTTTAAAATAAATGTAATTTTTAAATTTTTATAAAAATAATATTTAAAATATTAATTATTAATTAATCCTAATTAAAAATAATTCATATTTATTAACATTATAAAATTATTTTTAAATCTTATATTTATAGATTTATGTTTCAAATAATATATAATCTAATATTATATTATATATTATTTGATTTTAATTAAAAATTCATAAAGTAGATAATATTATATATATAAAATATTTATATATAATAATTTAAATATGATAATATTATATATACGTTACAATGTAATAATATTTCACAGGTTCATCTTAACACAACTGGCAATTTATCAAGAGCATGAGGTCATGGGTTCAAATGGAAGGAAGGCACGTGAGGAGGGGAGGAGGGGACACGTATTAAGAAAAGCTCAACTTAAATTAAATTAAAAATTATTAAAAAAAATTTTAGATGAAAAGTCCATGTCAACTTCTATGAGAAATTTGTGGAAATTGAGATGAAAATTCTGTGGAAAATTTTAAACATAAATTCCATTGAAAATTCAATGTATCTTTTCTTTTTTGGTAACGTGTGTCGAACATTATCACTCAGATGACATATTCAAAACGAAAATAGCTGGTGGGCCAGGAATAGGTGGTCCGTCCTTGTTCATTGTCTTATCTTCACACGCGTACCTCCTTTCTAAGATATTTTTAACTAGGTTTCACTCTTTAAAAAGCGATTAACACTATTAAAAAACATATATTACTTTCACATATGGAGTATTATAACTTAATCAGTAATCAACGGAGGAGAAATCATTCTAAGTTCTAACCACCAAGCCAGTGAAGAAGAAAAGGGGGACATGCAAGAGCCCAAAAAACCGTCCATCTAAATCATATCAGAACGTTAGAGCCTCAGAGGTGTTAGCTATCTAATCTTTGGGTAGGTTTATTATTATCTTGCACTAAATTTCTTTTTTGGGTTAAGATACACAAAAGTGCGTCATTTTAATTTTTATTCAGCAGAATAGCTTGTGCCATGGTTTTATCTGTGTCGTGTGAGACCCCCCCAGTTGGTCAACCATGAATGAGGAAATGGACATTTATCTGTAACATTTAAAGAGACTTGGGCTGGTTTGCTCTAAAGAAGAGGTAATCAAGGAATGGAAAAAAAAATAAAAAAAAAATATTATTTAAATGTACGTAAAATTTATATATTTTAATAAAAAAATTATTTTATTTTAGATAAAAAATACTATTCATATCTTGAATGTGATATGAATATGTCCTATATATATTTAAATAATATTTTTTATTTAAAATAAAATATATATTTTATTATAGTATATGTACATTTAAATAATATTCTCTTTTTATTTCTTTTTCATTCCTTTTCTTGGGCTTTAGAATTGCCAATTGTCAAGGACTCTCATCTCTAGCTAGAAGAAGGGGATATATTTATGGATGATAAATTGACGGAAGGGATAATTGACGGAAGGGACACGCCACCACTTAGAATTTTTTTTTATAATAAAAACGATTAGTTTTTCTTAATAAAGGACAATGATATTAACAACTATATGTCATAAAACGATAGATAAAAAAGTTTCAATAGCTAGTAGTAAAAATAAACTAACAAATTGATTGATTTAATTTTAAAGCTCTACTATTAAACTACAATAAAATAATAATTATATTCCGGTGGAATATAATTCAATTTTAATCCTATAACCATAGTAATTAAATTATTAATTTTTGGAATAATAAAAAGTCATAAAAACAGGGTGTTACCCCTGGGCTTCCCATATGAGAGAAAAAAATTGAGGGATCCGACTCTCTCAATCTGTTTGTATCTTTCTCTCAATTAAAGAGGTGATTGGTTAAGGAGAAAAAGCAAACAAAAATAATATTGTCATTTGAATGAACTAAATCGTTAGTCACAAGTGGTACTAGTTGTATTATGCTTACTACAGCGTAGGTCAAATGCATAGATTTTTTTGTTTTTGGGTCGAAGATGTACGTAGATATTATTAAAATAGTTTGCACTTTCAATAAAAGTTTAACGTTATTTTGGTAAAATAACTCTTATTTTTTGTGATAAAAAGTCATAAAAAGAAAGAAGGAAAAAAAACAACCAGCTACTAGCCAGTCAATTCAATAACTGCCACATGGACGTGGTCCTTTCCTCTAGTGCAATATACGAGTATTTGATCATCCACTCCACCCTCAAACTTACCTCACTTTCTTCCCGCGGCACTCACCTAATTCATTCTTATCACACTAGCCGGTCGTCGCTCTCAAGCACCGGCAACACCATGAGCCAAGACGACAAATTTAACAAAGCCGGTCATTTCCCCGGCGGCCAACAATATCCCAGCGCCCCGCCTCAGTACGGCACATTCTATCCTCCTCCTCCGTCGCCTCCGCCACCGGAACCACAGCCCCCGTCTGGCTTCCCCCAACCTGTTCCTCCGCCGGGCTCCGTCCAGCCCCCTTCCGCTCCACCTGAGTATTACGCTCAGGGCTACGAAACTGTTACTGGTATGGTTGTAATTCTTGCCAACTGAAGGGTCACTTTCCCCTGTCTGGGTTTCAAAATCCGATCTCTGGCTGATGAGTCTTAATTCGATTTTTTTTTGTTATTTAATTTCTGTGGACACAACACTGAAGATGTTTGAAATTAACACTGATTACATTGATATGAACTCAGTTTTGGGTCATGTTCAGTACAGTTCTGTTCTGTTAGTTCTGCTACATGCAGTAGCTTAGTTCCCAAAACTTATGACAATTGAAGGTGAAAAACTTGACAACCTGTTTGTTATAATGCGCGTGAAAACTACTTGTATGTTATTCAGAACAGAACAAATGAAAGGCCTCATTGCTGAATCTTTTATGGTATAGAAAATTACTTCGCTGTTTCGTTCTTCTAATATTCTGTCAAATGAAGCTTATGTTCAGTCCTTCAATGTCAAATAGGAATTCTGAAAATGTGTTCACTGTTTATGGAAGTTTATATTAGGAGCGAGACACATCACTATACTGTTCCACTCACTACATTATGTCTCATACAATGGCTTTCAGGGTATCCCGTAGCTGAAGCAAGACCTGAAAGACGACGGCGTCTTAGATGTTGTAATCTTGGTTTTGGCTGGTGCCTGTAAGTAAATTCTCAGTCCACTGTTTCATTCATTCATATCTTGGCGATGCCTTCTTCTTTCAATGCATCTTAAGCTTCTATCACTATCCACATTTGCTTCTATGAAAAGTTGCCTTGTTCGAACTCATGATTCCAAAGGCAAAAGTAAGATACTTCAATTTCACCATCAAGCCATGAGTTCGATGGGCTATCCACGTTTTCTTCTGCTCAAGTTTCCTGAGTTTTCTTACTGTTCAATATGTTTGTTGTTGATGTATATGGTTATATATCTAAAGATGGATGCTGATATATGTGTGTGTGTGGGCGCGCTTTTGAAAATTTATGGTGGAATGTATGTGAAGGTTTATATTAGGATTCTTCCTTGCTGCGATACCATGGTATGCTGGAGCAGTGATTCTGATGTGTTCTAGAAGATACGAAATAGACCCCAGAGAAAAACCAGGATTGCTTGCTTGTTCTGTTGCTGTGAGTCATTCTAATAATTTCTTCCTTCCATTTCTTTTCTGAATTTTAATTAAAGCACGTGAAGGATAATTAGGATGTTTCATATATACTCTCTCCAGTATTAATTATAAAAGCTTTTTGGGGAATTCTAGAAAATAATAATGGTGCTGGTTTTGCAGGCCGTTATCATTACTATTGCTCTTATTATTGGTGTGACGAAGGGAACAGATCTCTGGTAATTCCGGTTCACTAACGGATGTCTGTACACGATTATATACGTGCTTGGCCATTACTAAACATAATGTGAAGAAAGCTAGACCTTATGTGCCTCAAACATTTATATCTTCTTGTTTTACGTTGCTATCTTTTTTCTTTAAATATCCTCAAATAAGTTTTATATGGACGGTGTAAGTTACATTTGAGTTACTCCTACGCATATGCCCTATCTTATAGCAAGCATAATGGTAATACGACTAATACCACTTGTGACTCATGATTTACTCTATTCAAATGATAATACTCTTTCCCTCCTAAATGAAAAATATCTATTTTCTAATTTACCCCTTGTTGATATTCCCTTAATAATAATTAAGGAGGAGAGGGAATCAGGAAATTAAAAAAAATGATTAGAGTATGTTTTATATAAAAAAAAACATAGAATGTTAAATATTTTAATTTAATTAAATTAGGTAAATATATTTTTGATTAGTGGGCGGAGGAAATAGTAGTAATAATACCGGCAGCAACAGCAGCGCAATATTTGAAGAGAAGTACGTTTTTGTATGGCGATCGATCTCTGAAGAAGCAGCAATAGTAATAATAAAACTCAGCTTAATCATTGTAAACGGAAAGTGGCAAATTCGTTTTCACTTATAACATGATGCTAAACTTTGAAAAATAAAACATCAAAACCAGCTGAATTAGTTTTCCCACTATAGATTAATTTCACGACTAAGAATTTGCCACGTTCCACCATTACGTATCAATGCGGTCAGTAATTTTTGCGTGCGAAAGTGGGGATACAATTCGTTATCCTTAGCTTAATTGGTTCAACTGGAGCCATACCAGTAGCCAACCTGTGATCAAGCAGCCATGGAAGCTCAAGAAACAGCAGTACTGTCGCTGAAGGTAGCAAGTTCCATGGTTACTGGTATAATTATAGCAGCAGCAGCAGCAGTGATGGTGATATTGGTTGGAAGAGTGGCGAATTGGGTGTGGGTGAGGCCTAAACGACTTGAGAGATGCCTCAGACGACAGAAACTCAAAGGGAACTCATACAGACCTGTGTTTGGAGATTTGAAAGAGATGGGTCATATGGTTCAGGTTGCCAAGTCTAAGCCTATTAACCTACACGACAACATCATTCCTCGTGTCCTTCCTTTTCATCACCAACTCATTCAAAACTATGGTATAGTATTCCCCTTCCTATTCACTCTCTCCTTGGATCCATGTGTGTTTCCTTCTTATATTTACAATTAGCTTTGGATTATATTGTTTTTTCTTAATTATTATTACGTACACAGGGAAGAATTCCTTTATGTGGTTTGGTCCAAAGCCAGTGGTGACCATTATGAATCCAGAAGACATTAAGGAGATTTTCACTAATATTTCTGTATTTCAAAAGGTCCCTATGAACCCACTCACTAAGCCTTTAATTACTGGACTAGTGGCCTGTGAAGGTGAAAAATGGATGAAACACAGAAGAATTATTAACCCTGCCTTTCATTTCGAAAAGTTGAAGGTAGAGATATTCTTTTTTACCCCCCCCCCCCAACAAATGTGTTAATTATTATATTCTCTCTTTAACATCACTGATTATTATTTATACCTTTCTATTAACTTCAAAGCTGCTTAAATTTGTGGCAGCTTATGTTGCCAGCATTCTTTGTGAGTTGTAATGAAATGGTAGAGAAATGGGTAAGATTGGTGAGTGAGAACCAAAGGAATTACGGTGAGATAGACGTGTGGCCTTTCTTTCAAAACATGGCCAGCGATGTAATTTCTCGAACTGCTTTCGGAAGTAGTTACGAAGAAGGACGACAGATATTCCAACTCCAATCTGAACAAATTCTTCTCACCCTCAAGGTCCTTCGCTCTGTTTACATCCCAGGCTGGAGGTAACTATTACAAGTTAGCTTGAGAAAAATTATTACTAAAATTAATTTTGTTAAAAAGAATGCTTGTATATCCTGCTTGTGTATGTATAGATTTGTACCAACCAAGCTAAACAGAAGATTGAAAGAAATTGATAAAGAGACAAAAGTTTTGTTGAAGGGAATTATTCACAAAAGGGAGAAGGTCAGGGAAGCAGGACATGCCCCAAGTGATGATCTATTAGATATACTTTTGGAATCTAATCACAGAGAAATCAGAGACAATAGCAACAACAAGAACATGGGAATGAGCATGGAAGATGTCATAAAAGAATGTAAATTGTTCTACTTAGCTGGACAAGAGACAACTTCTGTTCTCCTTAATTGGACAATTATGTTACTTTGTAAGTATCCTAGTTGGCAGTCTCAAGCAAGAGAAGAGGTCTTTCAAATATTTGGCATTCAAACGCCTGATTATGATGGCTTAAGTCGTCTCAAACTGGTAAGGCTATATAGACATGCGGCTATGCCATTTTTTTTTCGCTTTCTCATATTTTTTAGTTGATTTTTCCAAAACAATAATGAACTTATTTAATTTTGTGTGTGGGATAGGTAAACATGATATTGTATGAGGTTCTTAGGTTATACCCTCCAGCTCCCATGTTGGACAGAATTGTGGCAAAGGATGCAACACTTGGAAGTCTAAGTCTACCAATTGGAACTCGGGTTGGGATTCCAATAATTTTACTGTTACAGGATTCTGAACTATGGGGAGAAGATGCAGATGAGTTCAATCCACTGAGATTTTGTGAAGGAGTTTCTAAAGCAACCAAGAACCCGGCCTCATATCTTCCATTTGGTTGGGGCCCAAGGATATGCATTGGACAAAACTTTTCTCTGCTTGCAGCTAAAATGGCACTATCCTTACTTCTTCAACGCTTCTCTTTCCAACTTTCTCCATCTTATGTTCATGCTCCTTTCTTTTCTTTTACTCTTAGCCCTCAATATGGTACCCATATCGTTTTACAAAAGCTCTCAGACTATTAGTTCAAAGTTTATCATACTATCTATCCTCTTGGTGGATGGAATTTTATGCATACATATGAGTTCATGTAACTGTAGAACAACAAAAATATCAATAAACCCTGACCTTCTAAATGGGCATGTAATTAATATATTTGTGAGTGTGAGTCATGAACATATGGATGCATATGTGCTAGTCATTGAATGGTTATTCTAATGTTCAAATCATATACAATGTTGCACGTTTCTAGATGGCTTGTTTGGTAAATATGTTATATTAGAAAATCATATGTTTCTGTTGCAAATTTACCAAAGGGAAAGTTCCTTGGGTTTCCTTTGGATCAATTGAAATCTTTACCAAGATTTTCAACAATTCACAATCGTCCTAAGGCTCTTGTGTGTGTACAGAGTGTTAACTCAGATGACTAATTAAGTGACACAATAGAATATTATAATACTAATCTATACATTTGCAATACCTTGTGTAATTAGACTAAAATCAACTTAAACATATATATCATAAGTTTTTGTCCCCCTTATTACCTAAACATGGAGTAGGGGCTATTTGCCTCTTACAATCAAATCTACAAAAATGTACTATATATATATAAATTAAAATTAACTAACATGTTGTTGGTTGAAGTGGTGAGTGATCTCACTTATATAAGAAAGATAATACAAATTTATATTTTTGAAATCACACTCATTGAGAGGAGGAAATCTGTTACGTTTTATGGAAACCCTTAAACAAATAAAAATTACTTAGGGACAGAAGATTTGATTCATTAACTGATCTTTAATGCGGTGTTTGGCATTATTTATATGACTAGTCTTGCCTTTTGGCACAGACTAGTCTTGCTTTTGACCATTACTTATAATTTTACCCAAAATGGTAGCCCACTAGATTTCTAATATGTGGAGGGCCCGCTTACAAATTGACCCGTTTTACTAACTCTGGTGTTTTGTGACCCACTCCATCAAGCTTTTATATGTTACTATTTTTATGTTAGTTAGTACCGATACTTCTAGATTCGTTGAATAATATATATGTCCTATATAGCTGTAGTGGCATGTGGATGGTTTTTTTTCAGAAACTCGAAAGCAAAGACAATATTTGGCAATAAATACAGATTAGTTAACATATTTAAGGATGTAGCGAGGTACCCCTCATTTAAAGCTAAGGGACAAGGGCGGCAGAGCCACGGCAACCTTTTTTTTTTTTTGAAAAAAGAGAAAAATTTACAAAAAGCCAAAAAAAGAAATCTTCTAATCTCTTGCTGTACACCAAATGAAGCTCCAGAAATGACACACGGTTCCAGAATAATAATATACTCCTACTTATTTATGTTGCTAAAAACAAAAATATACTCCCTCCAATCCTGTACATTGACTTTTTTAGAGAATTTTAAAAAAATTCTTAAAAAGCTAAATGCATTACTTAATAATATCATATATATTATATTTTATTACATTGTATGTTAGTTCATAATTCAAACAACATAATTTAAAGGAAAATAACAAATTTTAATATTATAAAATAATGTAATTAATTTTTTTAGAATTTTTTTAAAATTTTCTAAAAAAATTAACGAGCCCTTATAATTAGAATAAAAAAAGTCTGTATTTATATGTGTGATGTAAGCGTGATATTGTATGTTCTTAGATTATACCCTCTGGCCCCAAGTTGGATAAGATTGTAGTAAAAGATGCAAGAGTTGAAAGCGTAAGTCTACCAATTGGAACTCTTGGGATTCCACTAATTTTAGTGCAACAAGATCTTATATTGTGGGGATCAGAGAAGATACAAATGAGTTCAATTCACTAACATTTTGTGAAGGAGTTTCCAAAGCAAAACTTTTCTTTGCTTGAAGTTAAAATGGCACTATCCTTGATTATCTAACACTTCTTTTTTGAACTTTTCCCATCATATTAAAAAATATTTAACCAACGTGTTGTTGGTTGAGGTAGTAAGTAACCTCACTGTTGTAAGAAAGATAAACAAATTTGAATCCCTAAAAGTGGACTTATTGAGGGGTGAAAATCCCTTTATATACTTTAGGTTTAGAAATAATCAAAACCCTTGAGTAAATAAGAAAAAAATTATAGCCCATTTGCTTCGATTCTATGAAAGAGGATTATATGTAATTATGATGAAAAAACTAATTACAATATTTAATTGAACTTATGTAATATAAGGAGGATTACATTTTGTAATTTTGGTTACATCATTTGATGTAATTATAATTATACTACTAGAACTGATGAATAAAGATGCAGATATTTTATAATCAAGTGAAAATGACACTATTGTCATTATAGTTTTTCATTATAATTTTTAAAGTAAGTGCCAACCTGTAAATGCTATTAGATTTTAAATAATTTTAAATACCACCATTAAATATTAAAATTTAATTATTAATATAAAAATTTAAGAAATATTAACCTTTTAAAAATTAAAATAAATTATATTCTACCATTAAAAACATTAATAGCCCATTTGGTTTGATTACTTGGGACGTGATTACATGTAATCTTAATGCAATATACTGATTACAACATTTGATTAAGCTTACGTAATATTAACCATATTACAAAATGTAATCTTGATGATATCATTTAGAGCCTGTTTGGTTCACGGAATCAGAGGGAATGTAATAGAATGTAATACAATGTAATGAAAAGTAATGTAATGATGATTATATGAAGTTGTTTGGTTTGTTATTAAGAAAAGATAATACATAGACATGAACATGTTTGGTTTGATTACATTAAATATGATAATATACGATAATAACATATCAAGAGACAAAATTACCCCTTATATATATATATGTATAATGACTTGAAATCATCTCTTCATTTTTTATCAATTAAAATAATGCAAAATTATCACTAGAAAAAAAACCTTCTTTACCATTTTGCCTTCAAAGAACAAAATAC
>JBAGKO010000008.1:29290487-29301856 GCA_037177275.1 Acacia concinna
TTGATTATAATAATATTCTTTATTTATTAGTATATATATTAAAAAAATTTATAATAATTTTTATTGATTAAAATATACTTTTTTAATTATTTTAACAATAATAATAATATATTTTTAGTTTATATAATATTTTTTAATTGATATAATAATATGGGAGGGCAAAATTGTCATTTGCCCTCCCCTCCCCTCCAATCTCTCCAATTTGGAGAAGAGCAAAATAGAGGAAGGGGAAAGGAGGCCAAATTTTGGCTCCCCTCCCCTCCAAAAATTCCAACCAAACAAAGGGAGAGGAGCCCCTCCTCTCCTCTCAAACCAAACAGACTCTAAAGGAAATTGAGAAAGAGATAGAAGAGGGGTAGCAAGAGAATAAGAATGCATCGAGAAGTGAACAATAAACAATGTGGGTAAAGAAAAAACATGAAAACTCAAAATGGGAGAGAGGATAATGGGCAGTTTGAAAATTTAAAATTGGCACGGAGCCCAATACAAAGCCGGCATTGTAGCTCGACTATATAAATAGCTGAACTATTCATAAGGAAAAGACACGGCTTAGGGAATAGTGAAAAGTAAAGAGGAGCCGATACGAAGTCACCGGCTCTATGAACAGTGAAAACGCAAAAGATTTATAATATATATAATTGATTGCAACCACAGTTAATCACAATTACTCATAATAAATGCAATTAAGTCCAAAATTTGTGATTAATTGTCTAAATATAATAAGAAAAATCTTGTAAACATATGGTTCCATCATAGACATTTTGGTACCCATTTTACTTTAGGTCATTGGCTGTTAATATTAGACATCACTTATGCTTTAAACACTCAAATATATTCATTTCTCACATTAGAATTTCTTCTAATATTACATGTATGAGAAATATGACCAAAGTTTTCATAATAATTACAAGTAAAATAATTATATGGATTATGAGATTTTAAGCAACTATTTTAGTGATGAGAAGCATATAAACTCAAATCCTTTATATTTGAAAATTCTTTCTTCACAGCAGATTTTCCAACATAACTTAAAATATAATTGCTTTTTTAAAAGTAAATCAATAATTGGTTGAAGAATAATTTTATGCAAACTTTAAAAATCATTTTTCCAAATAACACAAGAAAAATTGGAATTGTTTACCATATTTGCATCTTGCGCTCCAGTGGATGTCTTTTCTATTTCTTCAATTATGTGTTCTTCTTGGGAATTCTCTTCCTCTTGACATTCTATGTTGATTGTATCATAGAAGTGTTTTTTAATTTCTACTTCTTCATTCTCATCTTCTATTTGTCCATTCAGAGTAGATACACAAATTGTAGATTTAGATGAATTGTCAACACCTTCAACTTCAACACATTTGTTAAAAACATAAATAGAATTAAGAGTATCCTAAATATCTTAACATTATAGCAAAATCTGATTTTCTCAAAATTGTTTTATGTTAAGGCACTGTATAAAATTTCATGGCTCTAATGTTTAAAGAAAACATTTTCTTTTCTTTTGTTTGCCAATCTCTTCTCAATTTGAAATCAAAATCATTTGTAAAAACATCTCACATATCATAATCAAATGTTTTTATAAAACAAGTCATTCTAACTTTCTAAAACCAAAAACCAATATCTTTCAAGAATGGTGGAATGGTAAAATCAAAACCTTCAGAAAGTATATAACACCCAAAATCAACCATGGAGCACTCTTGAGACGGTTGAGTCCTTTAAATAATAGACCGGCTCTGATATAATATGTTAGTATAAACTTTATCACCCAAGAGGGGAGGGGTGAATTGGGTGAATATGAAAATATAAAAATTTCTAAATACAAAAACAATAATTAAAGATTAAAGAAAAAATTCACCAATGACACCAGGATGTTAAACTGGTTCGGTCCAACCATTTGACCTACATATAGTCCCCAGAAGCCCTCTACGTATTTCACTATGATCCAAGTTTAAGGGTTATTGGCACCTCAGTACAACCCTAGCTGACAGTTGCTAATATTCTCACTTACCCTTACAACTTGCAATCAATTTCCCTTTACTCAAGATCCCACAATCTTAGGTCACTTTCTCAGAACAAGTAATTTCATAAAGAAGTCTCTCACAGACTATATTATATGAACACTGAAGAATATGTATAATATATTGAAAGACTTTCTAAGCTCAATAGAAGATTATTCATTTGATGAATGCTTTGAAGCTTTGTTGTTTGTCCTTTATATGGCTGTAGAAAATATGTCTGTCAGTCTTTGCATGTCAACTTATGGAATTCTGATTTTCCCATTGCTAAAAATCTGGACCCTTGTCTTTCGCTTTCAGCTATTGCTGAGAATCTGGAATTCTTATTTCCATAATTTTGAATTCTGTAATCTGTGAAACATTTAAACTCAAAATATGAATAATTTGTTAGAGCAAATAATATCAAATAATCAATTAGCAACGAATAGATAATTCAAATTTCCTCATTTTTGGTTTTTGGATGCATAACTTTCACCGTTTTACTCGGGTACAAATCCTTTGTACTAGAGTACATTTGCGAAGGAAATCGCCTTTTACTCTTAAGCTTACTCCGATACCTAATCAAGTACGTTGGTACTCAATTACAAATATGCACATACTCGAGTAATGTTTATCAGAAATCTTCTGCAGAATATATCAGTTGTACTCCAGTACTTAGAAATCGTACTGGGTATCATCTTACTCTAGTATGAAATATCTCATACTCTGGTACGATTTCAAAGCATCTTTACTAGAGTATATGATTCTTGTACTAGAGTTCTATACTTACTTTGGTACACAATCCTTTTACTCAAGTACACTTGTATAGGAAACTTCTTTATATGTACTCGAGTACCAGATTATCTTACCACAGCATAAATGTACTCGGATACATGAATCTAGTTACTCGCATACCTTTTCTTCTATATGTTGCTGCTATACTCGAGTATCATCCTTTGTACTAAGGTACTGTTCATACTCGGGGTACCCTCTTACTTGGTACACAATATCTCATACTCAAGTATTATGAATCAGAATATAAGAAGATAAGCACATCATACTTGAGTACATAATTTTTCATACTAGAGTATCATACTAGAGTACATGATTCTCATACTCGGGTATTAGCTTACTTAAGTACACAATATTCATACTCGAGTACATTTTTGAATCATAATATAGGTAGATGAGAAATCATACTAAAGTACATGATTTTCGTACTGGAGTATTAAACTTACTCTACTAGTAAGTAAAATTGTTACTCGAGTACAACTTGAAAGTTTTATCTCTTAATATTAGGATCCATACTCGACTACCAATTTTCCTTACTCTAGTATAGTCATACTTTGGTAAAGCAACATAGGTAACCACTTACACTTTTTTTTTAAAAGCTTATATCATACTTGAGCACTCTAGCTTGTACTAGATTACAACTTCATATCATACTCAAGTATTCTTACTTGTACTTGAGTACAACTTCATACTCGAGTAAATCACTTATCATACTCAAAGTAGTACATCGTTATACTTAAGTAACTTACCCATCATATAAACTCCTGCATAAACAAAGGTTAAGCCACACCATATATATTTTGTTATCATTAAAACTAGGGTCTTAACATATGCTATGGCCTTAAGGATCCCCAAGTGTGATCTCTTGTTGTGTAGCCATGGAAGCTCTAGAAATGGAGTCACTAACAAGTGTAGCAAATTTTGTGGTTGCTGGTATAGTTATAGTGATAGTGATAGCAAGAGTAGTGAATTGGGTGTGGGTGACGCCTAAGTGACTTGAGATATATTTTAGATGATAGAACCTCAAAGGAAACTAATACAGGCTAGGGTTCGAAGACATGAAGGAGTTTGTTCACATGGTTCATGAAACAAAATCAAAGCCCATAACTCTATATGATGATATTGTTCCTCAGCTCGTGTTCTTCTTTACCTGCAATTAAAATAAAAACCAAAAGAGATTCAAAACCACATAAAGAGTTATGGATATTTTATTTTTAGGTTTCAACTTTTAATCAACACAATGAATAATACACAAACAGGAGTTTCCAGGTCACACTCAAGAATAATACTTAAAGAGGAAATAAATTATTTTATTGGAGAGAAGTGAGAATTTGATAGGGGTGAATGTATGAAAGGGCATATCGTATTTTTGAATCATTTGGTGTTGAAAGTTAAAGGAAGAGCACAAGGAACAATATCATCATCTTAGGGTTATGGACTTTGGGTTGGCTTCTTGAACCATGTCAACCAACTACTTCACGTCTTTGAACCCTAGCCTGTATGAATTTCCTTTGAGGTTCTATCATCTAAGGAATTTCTCAAGTCGTTTAGGCCTCACCCACACGTAATTCACTACTCTTGCTATCACTATTATTAGATATAGGTTTGCTAATGTAACTAAAAAGTAGTTTTGCTGAGCTTTACTCTTCTCTCCTCTCTCTCCCTCTCTACAAAAATATTTTTATTCTCTACTATTATTCTCTATAATTGCAAGGATTACATGTACATGAGATATCTGAATCTATATATTTATAGCCACATGATTGTATTGAGTGAAAGTGCATATTGACACCTAATCTAAGTACTATATAACAGCAGGCAACAACTTGGTGCAAATGAAAGTAGTTTTGCAAACAAATGTGCGTTTAAATTGGCTTTTTGTAGAATAGCTTTTGGAGCATAATAGTTTTTTCATAATTGATTTTTTAGAATAGTTTCTGTAAAAATCTATGTTTGGATAAAATGATAGTGTTTGGGTAAATGTTACCGAAATAGCTTTTTCCAGTGTTAAATGACTAGAAAGGACATTAACTTTTGTAATAATTACATGTAAGGGTTATGATGTAATATTAATTACTTTAACATTAAAAATTCATAATAAATACCACAATTTAAATAGGTTGGATTACAATATGAAAATTACGACATTTGTGCATATTATACCATGAAAAAATAGGTAAATATATATATTAAAAAAATTGTTAGTGTAATAGATTTTTCACATAAATATGTACTTTTTATCCAATAGTTAAATGTTTGAGCAAAAATAGTAGCTTTAAAGCAGTTACAATTTTATCACATAATTCAAATTTGTATCCAATATGTTATCTAACAAATACATTAGCTTACAATAAAGAGCCAAACATAATAGTCTGATGGTAATATAACAATTACGATTAACTAATTGTAGATAATAGAGTACATCAAACCATAGAAGTAATACATGACTATGCGTCTTATGTATACCGAATGATTTGATATCTTATGGTATCATAAAGGGAAGCAAAGTCATATGAAGATGGTATTGATGAAGGATTGGATGAAGGTTGTAGATCGCCATTGGTGTCATCATCAAAAGTACACCTATTGTCATGGTATTGGAAGTCTGGATCAGAAATAGTTGATCTTCTAATAAAATTGTGTACAGCCATCGTAGTGCACACAATTTTTTTTAGATCCTATGTTTTGATGATTACCAAAATTTGGTTAATTTTGTTCAAAGATGTTTTAAAAGATGATAAACTAAAGGGAAATTACTTAAGTAAAGTGTACTTGAATAATATCCACTTAGTATAAGGGAAAGAAAATATTATAAGACAAAACAAAAACTCTAATGTTTCTGTAACCTCAAGGAAAGACTTGAACATCGAGGTTACTCAGCAATTTTATAACAGCCAGGTTTCTATTTTCCCTTGCAGATTGGCCAGTTGGAGTCCCAACTTCGAGGGTGAGTGACAACCTCGAGGTAACGGACCTTGGGTCATAACAACCAGGTTTGACCTCAACCTTGCAGTGAGTGTAAGGTTGAGCCAGAACCTTGCTGGTTGAGTGTAAGGAGCCAAAACCTTAAGGGAGGTGTCTAACTCGAGGTAATTGGCCCCTTGGCTCAACTGCCAGGTTAAGTCCCAACCTCGTAAGAGATGCAAGTCAGGACCTCAACCTTGCAGTTAAGAAGTTTTCCACTTAGCCTCAAGGTAGGATACCCAACCTCGAGAATGTAGCCCTGTTAAAGCAAAATTGTAAACCTTGCAAGGTTATGAAAAACCTTGCAAGTAAGGCCAATTTCTAAAAGAAAACTGGTAGGCAATTTTAAAAACCTGGCAGGTTGTACAACCTCGAGGTAAGCCCTTGACCTTAAGGTAACCAGGCTAGTTAGCAAACTTGCAAGGTAACCTGACAACCTAGCTTTGGTTTCTAAAAATCTTGCAAGAACTAGCAACCTCGAGAGTATTCTATGACCTCGAGGATGTAAAGTTTAAATTTCAAATGCTTTGTTTTTAAACCTGATACCTCAAGGTATACTTACTATCCTCAAGGAAAGAAGCAAACATTGTTTTAAACTTTTCTAAGTACAACCTTGAGTAAACTTGCTAACCTCAAGGTTCATTCACTGAATTTTCTTGTGACCTCAAGGATAGGTATCAACCTTAAGGTAATATCAACTTATTAGAATCTCAAGGAAACTTTTCTCAAACCTTTCACTTGTTAAATGTGATTTAAAAAACCTTAAGTCCATTGATTTTACCAAACTACCTCGAGGAAGACCTCTAACCTTAAGGAAGATTTCAAAATCAATTTTCCAGAAAAATAGAGCATCGTAGCGTAAAAATTTTAATCATTCAAAATATGCATTACATTGATACTCACTTGATTCCAACCTTTACTAATGATCTATCTAGTGTATGAGAACAAGTTTAAATCATTTGAAGATGTTTGAAGAACCAATCGAGTAAAGTAAGGATTGTGTCATAAGCATTAAATACAACTTACCTAATACGGAAAAAATCTTCATCTTTCTTCTGTCACCAACCTTAACAGACATATTCATGACCAAGAATGAATGTTCTTCAATGGATATTGACTAGAATAATGTACCAATGTCAACGGCTACAAATTTGGGTCTAACAAATAAATCAACGACATAAAATTCCTCAGCTATAAATACACCACCATTTATGACAAACAACTAACTCTGCTAGCCATTTTTAAAATGAGTCATTAATTATTGAGTTGTTGCATTTATAGTATCATTAATTTCACTGCGAGCTTCAGTGATTATTATTCAACTCTTCTGAGAGAGTATTAATTGTTTATTATCTATGCACTTGAGAGATACTCGAGGTTGATTGAGAACCTTGAGTAGGGGATTTGGATTAAGCTTTATAAGGTGAGTGATCCTTAAGAGTCAATCGAGTCTGTATTGTGGCACCAAGAGCCCAGTTTAAATTTTGTGAATAGTTAAACTCAGTAGTGATTGAGAACTGGACGTAGGTTAGGAGTTGGACCGAACCAGTATGAACTATTGTGTTCTTGAGTTTAATCAAAATTTTAAACACCCAATTCACCCCCTCTTGGGTGATTCGCTTGCACTTTCATAGTTGTCAATAGAAACACTCTAAGTTGTCAATATAGGCACATGAAGTTATCAATAGGGAAGATGGGGAGAGAGAGGGGGAGAGGGAGACTGACTGATGCGTCAGTCAGACTCGCTCTCCCCCATTAACAACTTAGGGTGTTTCCATTGACAACTCAATGTGCTGCCATTGACAACTATAGCTACTCACTCACTCTCCCCCTATTGAATACTTCATGTGCCTGATTAACAACTTAGGGTGTTTCCGTTGATAACTCAGGGTGTTTCCTTTGACAATTTAGGGTGCTACCATTAACAACTCAATGTTATAGCTATGAGGTATAGTTGTCAATGGAAGCACCCTTAGTTGTCAATAGGGGAGGAGGGGGAGAGAGTCTGACTGACGCATCAGTCAGTCGGTGTCCCTCTCCCTCTCTTTCCCCCTTTTCCCTATTGACAATTTCATGTACCCCGACTGACAACTAAGGGTGGTCTCATTAACAACTCAGGGTGTTTCCCTTGACAACTATACCTCACAACTATAACATTGAGTTGTCAATGGTAGCACCATGAGTTGTCAATGGAAACACCATGAGTTGTCAATGGAAACACCTTAAGTTGTCAATCGGGCACATGAAGTTGTCAATGAGGGGAGAGAGAGAAAGTAAGCTATAGTTGTCGATGGTAACATATTGTGTTGTCAATGAAAACACCCTGAGTTATCAATGGAAACGCCATATGTTTTCAATGGGAGGAGAGAGTGAGAGAGAAGAGGAGAGAGAGAGACTAACAACTACGCGTCAGTCGCGTCAGTCTGATGGGGGAGAGAGAAAACCATTTTTTATTCCGTAATTACACGATTTCACAGGATCGTTTTGTTGTATATTCTGTTAGTTAGGACTAAAACTCAATTTTCCCAAGTTTAAAAAGCTTGTTTGGTTGGAATGGGGGAGGTGAGGTGAGGGGTTTTTTTTTGTCCTTTGTGGAATCTACCCTCTTAAGCCAAACCTTCAAAATTGGAGGTTTTGTGAGGGAAGAAAAAATTTAGGTGGCATTTTGACCAAATTGCCCATATCAAAATTTCAATATTTCATGTTCACCTTTTGAAGTAAAAACCCTTTCTCACGCTGCAGACTCTCCTTCTTCTCCTCGAGTTCGATAGGCGCACATCCAGTTGGTGCTCTTTGATGTCTCTATCTTCGATCGGCTGCCGCTGGCCCTCTCTCTCTCTCTCCGTCTTCAACCGATCATCACCCAAGGTAAATTATATGGGATTCTGATGCTAGCTGGCAATGGTTTTTTTTTTTGTATAATGCATTTTCATTTTCTTGTTGTTTGGTCCTGTTCTGATAGAACTCTGATGCTGTTCAGTTTATGATCACATTATTTCACATATCATTATTTGCCTTGCTCCCAAAAGTACTTTTTAAACCAATTGTTTAAAATGTGATCTAAAAAGCCTAACTTTTTAGACCTCACTTGGTTTATATCATGTCTAAAATATGACTTTTTAGACCTTATATTTCTTATATTCGATCTGTATTTTTTAGACCTTTGCCTTGCTCCCAAAAGTACTTTTAAACTGGTTGGTCAAAATGTGGTCTAAAAAGCCTAACTTTTTAGACTTCATTTGGCTTATATCATGTCTAAAATATGACTTTTTAGACCTTATATTTCTTACATTCGGTCTAAATTTTGTGTGTGTTTTTTTTAAAAATATATACCTTATTTCTTTATCTAACCCACCATCCAAGTCAAGAAATAAAAAGAATTCGCGTCACGTGCAAGGGGATGAAGAAGAAGGATGAAATTTTAGGGATTTAGATGAAAAAAAAAGATTAAGAAAAAGGGTATACTTGTCCAATTTAAATTAACTCCCCTTACCTAACCTCCTGAATTAAATAAGAAACTAAAACTAACCTTACTTAACCTCATCTCTTTTTTAACCAAACAAATTTATAACCTCCCCTAATATAACTTTAATAAACCTCATCTAACTTAACCTCAGTTGAACCTAAGGGTATGTTTGGTAGCCACTCAAAGGGGCTTCTCATTAAAAATATTTTTATTTTTATTTTTTAAATATTGGTGTTTGATATGGTTTTAAAAAAACAAGCAACTTAAATATAAAAGTTGTTTGAGAATAGTTTTTACGTTTTATAAAATAAGTATTTGAGAGAAGTTTTATCTCAATTTAGAAAAATAGCTTAAAAATTGGGTTTTTTTGAGTAAATAAACACCCCTGAAGTGACTTATTAAAAAAGTCATTTCTTCTATCCAAATTTGAATACTAAATCTTTTGATAAATTATTTTATTTTTCTAAAACAATTATATATAAATAGTTATTTAAAAAAACATTTCACATTATTCACAAAAGCATTCTATTTATTTATATTACTATTCTTCTTATTCACCATGTATATGCACTTGTTACTCGCTAGATCAGAAAGTATATGAAAATGATATAAGATTATTTTATATATATATATATATATATATATATATTCTTAAACTATATTATTAGACAAACTCAAATGGTTTAGTGGCAAGGTTTTTGTATTTTTCCCCGCAGCTGGAAAATGTTGACCTTTTTTTAAAAAAATAAGTAAAAATATTTTTGTCTTTATACTAAAAATTTTAATTTCAGTGTGGTTTCAAGGTCAGGTTTCAGAATATTTTGAAGATTCCGAAATTAGTTTGCGTGGTTCTTTTAGTCAAATTCTCCCCTTTTTTGTTTTGTTTACTTTCCATTACTTGGCCTCGGGACTCGCTTTTACTTTTTACTAGAGTTTTTCCTCTTCTCCCTGAACACGCTTCATCAGTTGTCAAATCTGCAGGGCAGTATTCAAAAACGAGGGAAATAATGCATGCCGACACAAATCTACATAGTTTTTCTTTTCTTTTCTTTTCTTTTTTTTTTTTTAAATCTATTTTACTACTATTTTTTTTATTATTTTAGCTGTATAAGTAAAATATAATGAATGAATGTAGGCCATTTGGATTAACTTTTCAGAATAATTTTTATAGATTTGAGGTATAAGTAATAAGTGATTTATTACGTAATACGAGAAAGATCTCTCTCACATGCTTACTTCGTATTCCGTAATAAGTCACTTATAAATCACTTATTTCTCATTCCAAACACACACTTAGTAAAATACTAAGCCCCGTGGACTTTTATTAGAAAAGTTAAGGTATGTATATAAATTACTTCATGGCTGAAAAAAGTATATAAATTATTTTATCACATTATTTATAGTATATTATTATATATTTATTTTTAAATTTAATAATATAATTTAAATAAAAACAATAAATTTAAATATTTAAAATAATTTAATTTTTCTTCTTAAAATTCTCTGAAGCAATCAATTTAGTGCCTGCTTAGATGACCAAAATAAGTGGATTTTTTAGCTTCATTTTAATAAATGAAGCAACTTTTATAGCTTTTGTTATTTTGGGGTGTTTGGGTGTTTAAAGTCATTTAAAGCTAAATGTAACGAAGTCCCATATCGGAGAGGCTCGGAAGGGTGAAGTGCTATATAAGCGGGTGGTGCTGCACACCCCACTGGACATGTCGTTTGGGGAGAGAGTAATGGCCCCGTGATAAGTGGTATCAGAGCCAGCCGAGCCTTAGTCTAAGGGGGACCTTTGGACGCCGGTGAGACCAGTGGGCCCCGCGGCGAGGGCGCTTGCGGATTGGCTGTGGGAGAATGTAACGAAGTCTCACATCGGAGAGGCTCGAGAGGGTGAAGTGCTATATAAGCGGGTGGCGCTACACACCCCACTGGACTAGTCTTTTGGGGAGAGAGTAATGGCCTCATGACATAAAACTCTCAAAAATAGCTTCAAAGTGGGAAGCCGTTTTTTGTAGTTTATTTGGCTTATGGGGGAAAGAGAGAGAAAATAGTTTTAAAATGATTATTTAGTTGAATTTTCTACAGAGTCGGTATATCGACTGTCTCAAAAAATTTCAAACTGACTATCATTAGTCTCCAAATAATTTATG
>JBAGKO010000008.1:29301956-29319652 GCA_037177275.1 Acacia concinna
ATTTTCAAGTTAGGTTTTAAATGACCTACTAAGACCAAAAGAGTATTTTAGAAATGAAAGTGCCATCGGAAACAAAAACAAGAAATAAAAGTTTTAATTTTTACGAAATTCCGCGAATATAAATATATTTAAGGACGTTAAGTGACCTAGAATGGTCCTAAGTTTAAGGTGTTACAAACTTTCTTTTCCATATATAATTCATAGGTCAACGTTTAACCATTGCAATCAATGAAATTATTTTGGAAATTCTTTCTCTCTAATTATTCCCCTTAAATTTGATCCAAGTCATTTTCCTTCTAAATTTCTAAGAATTTGTCTTTGCTTGGAAGATATGCCCGTAAAATTTTCTTTTGTGAGAAATTATCGTTCCTTGGGTATAAAATCATCTTTATAATATTACCTCTATTAAATCCATATTTTGATGATAAAAAAATTATTTTTAAGTATAAGAGTTGTATAAATTAACTTTTGAGATTAAAGATTTTTGGAATTCTCATCTTTCTCTCTCCAGAGCTCAAGCTCTCTTTTTCCAGAACTCTCATAGCCAAATGAAAAGATCGAGAGCTCAAGTTCCTTCCTTATTAAACTCAACCCTCTCTCTCTCTCTCTCTCATACACACAAATCTTATTAAGAAAAAATTATTGAACTGAAGTTCCCTTTTCTCATTTAACTCGAGCTCCCTTGTCATAATCATTATAAAGACCTCGAGCTCCCCTTTGCTTGAACTCCAGCTCCTTTAAAAAATAAAAAGTTTTGAAATGATAACTCGAGCTCCCCTGTTGATTGAACTCAAGCTCCCTCTTCTTTAAAAAAAACCGAGAGCTCGTGTTCCTTTCCCATTAGAGCTTGGGCTTCTTATTTGATGTCAACGGAAATTCAAATAGGGATAACGGATATCCAACGAATACTTTAATACTTACAATGGTCGTGAACATCGGATAATCTATAAAAGGCAAAGGCATTTAAGAGGTTCAACTAACGAAACCGAGCCTATTGAATTTTCTTTCTGTTCATTAAGTATCATATTAAGTTCAAACTCTTATTATCTATATTAAGCTTTAGTGTTTATCCTTCTACTTTGTGAAAGAGTTCATAGAAATGTTCATTTAATTACTCATGAGTTACTCAAGGTAGAGGGGATGTTAAGTAGGGACTTGGATTGTGAATTGTAAGGGGGATCTTTCTTAAGTGTGGATTGTAACACCTAAGTTTTATTTCATTACCTTTCCCCAAGGTGGCCCTTGGAACCACCATCGTGTCGGAATAGTAAAACAGAGAGAATAAACTTTTTAAAACCAAAATGAACCAAAAAACCACTTTCCGTTAACGTATATAATATTCATAATATACAATACTATCATTGTCTGTAAATACATGCCAGGAAACAGAAGACATAATATCTAGAACTAAACTCACTCCTTTCCTCGGCCTCTTGTGGATCCTTCACCTGCATTGTGGAAAAGGTAAGGTTTCTAGAGAAACCTTAGTAGTAGAATTATACCGATAACCATGTAATGTAATGTATGTCATGCCATATGCAAATGCTGTACTTTCCCTCTAGTGCCCTCTCTCTCGACACTTACCATGTACTGGGAGCATGCACGTGACTCTACTTTACTCAGAAATCAAGGCATAAATAGAGAGTCAAACATCTCATATATACATGTTAACTCAACCAGAACACGAATACAAGCAATAAACAAATAGCAGACAAACAGAACAAATACAAGTTAAGGGTAGAGATTCTAGCTACCAATATCCTTATGCAGTGCAGGTATGTTGTCTCGTTGTTTCTAGCACGTCTGGGTCTCTGGTTCGTCTCTCTGTTACACCTATACATACCACAATAATTCTTGTTACTATATGCCCCTATCGGTATACTACCGTCCTTCCTCTCCTGTATCTTTCTAGGGTCCTGGTTCCCTATTACCTGGACCAGGTCCTGCCTCTTCCTGTACCATACCCATCCTTTCTTGCACCCCCTACTATTCACCCTATCTAGTCGGGGTCCTTGCTACTATTGGCCCGTCCCAACTGCCCTAGCCGGGAAAGTTGGGCAGCATCTCCCCTTAGATATGCCTACTAGACCTCCCGACAGTTAGGCAGTACTTCCCCCTAAAATTCCTAGTTCTGTCTGAGACCATCGAACATCACCTCCCCTAGGAAATGCTATTTTAGTCCGGGACATCAGACATTACCTCCCCCTAGGAAGGCTATCCTGATCTAGAATAATTGGGCAGTACTTTCCCTTAAGAAGGCTTTTTTTGGCCTAAATAGTTGGACAGAACCTCCCCTTAGGTTCACTATCTAGGCCTGCCCAATTGGACAGAACCTCCCCCTAACTACTATAAATAACTATTGGAAAATAAAGGAATTAACAAGAGGGAGAAGTTTGGAACTTACTTGGATCAAAGACCGGGCCAGAATTGCCAGAATTTCTATAGGATGAGACTTATTTAAAAGAGGGTGGGAGAGCACCTTATGAGAGGAGAGGAGCACATTTTAGAGGTGAAAAGAAGGAAATGTGTTAGCTATTTATAGGGAAGGGAGAGGGCTCAAAGTATAAATATTTATTGGGTCTTTAGGTATAATTTTCTCAAAAAGATTTAACCTTTCTTGACATGTGTCCCCCTTCCACAATGTTCTTCATTTTTCTCCGTAAAAATATTTCTTCTTAGCTCAGGAAAAGCTTGGCCACGTTCAGGTGGGCCCCACAAGTTCTATCAGTCTCAATTTATACTGATAATTCAGTCTGATAGGCCCAAAAAGTTGGGAAATTCTAGAAAATTATGTAGTCATCTAAAAATTCTGGAAAATTCACAGTAAATCCCAAAAAATAATAGGAGGCTAATATTAAAATTTCATAATTTTTGGATGTCTAAAACTCCCATAATAAATTCATCAAAAAGTCCCTTTTTGACAATTAGCCGATTTCAGCAATCTCAGCTGCTATTTTTGAACTTATTCTTGGCCTCTAACCAAATTTATAATTCTTCCAAAATAACATACTAATTTTTCTAGTTCCCTTTCCAGCACATTGAGGTCCCAAAATATCTGCTATGACCAAGGACCCGATCCAACCAAAATATTCACAGATCCCATAAATTTTCCTCATACCTCCAAAAATTATTCTGTTCACTCTAAATTGTTTTGGACGCCATATACTATATGCTGTACCATTATGGAAGCTTTTGGGGACCTCGGACCTATCTGCATTTTGACCCGAAACTTTACAGAACTTTTTCTCTTTGCATAAAAGTCCTTCCCCGAGTTTCACCTCAATTGTTGTAAGATATTTTAGTCATGTATAGACTAAGGCCCTTGACTCATCTAGAATACCTCATCTAGGCTTCCAAAAAATATTAGGGTATGACCTTGGTTCAGCCCAAAAATATTATTTTGGTTAAAATATTCCTTTTTCAGCCTACAAAAATTTTGGGATGTTACGTTGTCTGACTATCCCAGACTGAGGTAGGATTTCTAAGAGGGGATGCTACCTAACTACTCTAGCCTAGGCAGTGGGGATGGGCCAGCAGTAGGGACCTGGGCTCAATGGTCTATACAGGATGGACTGCAGAGGGGTACAAGAAGGGGAAGATATGGTCCAGGCAGGGGAAGGATACCATCTAGGTAGTAAGAAACCAAGACCCTGGGGTTACGGGAGGGGAAGGGTTGTAGTATACCGATAGAAGCATATAGTAATGTCTTACAGTGTGGTCTGTGTAGGCGTTATAGAGCAACAAACCAATAGTCCAACAGTGCCAGAGACAGTCAACCAAAGCTACACACCACACAGGAGTATACAGTAGCTAGAATCTCTAACCTTAACTTGTATTGCTTTGCTTGTGTATTGTGTGTTGATTGATTGTTTATTGTGTTCTGGTTGAGTGAGCATGATATGTATGAGATGTATGACTCTCTGTTTGTTTATATGCCTTGGCTATATGATTAAGGTAGAGTCACGTGCATGCTCCCTATATATGATAAGTGCAGAGAGAGAAGGCACTAGAGGAGTAGTACGAGCATTGCATATAGCATGACATGCATTACATTATATTGTTATTAGTTATAATTCTGCTACTACGGTTTCCTAAGAAACCTTACCCTCTCCATAATGCAGATGAAAGCTCTGCAGGAGGTAAAAGAAGGGAAAGAGTTTAGACATAGATAGTTATACATCTTGATTTCTGGCATGTATATGTACAGTACAGTTGATACATGTATTTTGGATTCTGATCTGTATGCCTCTCTACATTAACGAAACGATATTCATCATTTCTATAAGTTGCAAACAAGTTTCCTCTATGTTTCCTGTTATACAGACATAACAAGTGGTTTCAAAGGCCACTTTGAAGTATACTAAATGCCTGAAAGGTGGGATGCGACCGTGAACACTGTTTTTTGACAAAAAAGAGCATTCCATATTGTAAATCAATTTTAGTGCATTCACCCCCTTAAAATATTTTTAGTGCCAATATTTAGCACAGCTAGCACAAAACAACCTAACATATTTTCCAATAGCACCCAGCAACCTAAATTGATTTTTAATGCATTGGGCCCCCTAAATAATTTTCTAACTGACAGAGAAAAATACCAACTGCAAAATTACACTAAAAAAAACTGTTAAGAGCTATTGAGTGCTTATGAAAAAAATAATTTCAGGGCTAAATTAGTTTAGAATATTAAATGCTATTAAAACATATTTCAGGAGCTAAATGTCAGCCTTCACTTATTTTACCCCAAAGTGGTGTAGTTTTGAGGTAAATGATGAGATCGACCAAATAGGAAAAGAAAAGGAGATAAGCTAGATCCTAACTAAGTCAACCCATATATGAAAAGAACAAATTCATGAAAAACAGAAGAAATTAAATCACAACAGTGTCATAAAGTTAAAGAATTCAAATTCATGCAAAGAAAACAAAAGAAAAAGTTAACTTCTGTATCATTTTTCTCCTAACGAAAAGAACGCATACACCCATTATATTTATATAGGGTTGAACTAACAAACTCATACTTAAAAAAAGGTTTACGGTGCAGTGTTTGTTATCATTTTTATCAGACGGTTCCAACAAAAAGAAAATAAAAATACTCTTTAACTTTAGAAACGGAAAATCCTTTAACATATTAATTATGCATTCATATACATCCAAAAATTTAAGTAAGCATTGATGCATTAATGATTTGTGCATTCACTGCATTGTATATGCTTCACCGAAAACGTGAGTCGTTATTTCAGTAATAAAAGCACTTACTTTTCTTTCTGTTAGTTTTTTCCCCTTTTCTAGTTTTTAAATTTATCGATACTTTTCATTTGGAGAGTTCTTATGTGAGGAAAACAAAACCAACCCAGGTGGGGAAAAAGAGGGGGAAAAAGGAAAAAGAAAAAGTGAAGATGCAAATTTTTATTCAAACAAGTATGGTACACATATTCATTTTAAAAGATAAGGAAAAAAGTGGTAAATAGAAAAAGAATTAAAGAGAGAGAGGAAATAAAAAAAGAACTGAAGAGAAAGACCACCTGGATTACTGTATGGAGTGAGCATATTCCACCAACCACTAGAATTAAATACGTAAAAAAAAAAAAGAATTACATCTTTAAGAGGTCAATTGTATAGAGTTCATGAAATGAAATGGAAGGCGTACGTATTTATGACTCATAAATGATAGGGTTATATTTTTTTTGGATATTCTTTAGAAAATTTATATTTATTACTTGGCCAAAAAATAAGACTGTGTTTATTATATTCATTTCCAGCTTGAAGTACATTGTATTGTTTTCATACTCTTTAAAATAGTAATATAAAATAAATAATATTGCTTTTAAAAAAGGGTTAATATGAAAATTTTCGTTAGAAGTTTTTCCTGAAGAGCAATGTTAACTGGTAAGTTTTATCATATTTAATGTTGTCCTGGAAGTTTCAAGAACATACCAATATTTCCCTATATGTTAAAAAAAATAACGTTGACCATTAACTTTTTAACAAATAGGGTAACAATGCTACGAGTTGAAATTTTAGATGTAACATTAAGCCTAAAAATAGCTTTTAGGGTAACATTGCCTTTCAGCGAAAACTTCCAAAATAAATTTGCACATTAACCCTTTGAAAAATAAAAAATTTAATAATTTTTTCAAAAAAGTTCATTTTAATTAGTTGATCATACAAAGTTCCATTGAAACTAAGAGTATGGTAAAATATTTTGCAATCAAGATGCATTTTGTTCTAACTTGAATTGAAAATTTCCAATTAATGACGATTGTTTGGAATTTCTTTACTTGACATACATGAATTTTGTGAGTTGCTAGTGGTATATTTATTTCATGATCGATGAGCAACAGATCAATAATACTTTGTTTAAGAGTGGTTTTGTATTTTGAAACCATATCAATGATGGCAAGATGTTTTAGGTCCTTCTCATAATGTTTCAAAAGTATTATATATTAAACTAATTTGGTAGCAGGTATACATTTATAATATTCATCCTATTATGGAGTTCCAAAGGAATAAGCGCATGAGGGAAGAGGGAGAACCAAATTTAGTTGAAGCTGGAGAAGGAGTGAAAACGAATACGGATTCAAGTTTGCTTTCCCACCAACTTGGTGGAGACCTCTCAATCAGCTGTCTTCTTCGATGCTCGAGATATGATTATGCAAAACTTGCATAATTGAATCGATGTTTTCATTCACTCTTTAAGAGTGGACTATTATATCGTCTAAGGAGGAAGGAAAGTATTGTAGAGTATTGTGTTTACTACTCATGTAGCCCCCTTGAATGGGAGGCCTTTGACCCAGATGGTGGCCATTGGATGAAGTTGCCTATGATACCCTTCAAATAAATGCTTTGAGGCTTCAGATAAGGAGTCATTAGTCGTTGGCACGGAGCTACTTGTTTTTGGATGGAATGTAATGTCTCCTATTCCCTCCAGTCCTAATTATAATTAAGGGTATTTTAGAGAATTCTAGGAAAGTCTTAAGAAAGCTAATTACATTACTTAACATATCATATATTCTGTTTTATTACATTATATATTAGTTCTTAAGTCAAATAACATAATTTGAAGAAAAACGATAAATTTTAATATCTTAAAGTAATATAATTAATTTTCTTAAGACTTTCCTATGATTCTTTAAAAGGCCCTTATAATTAGGACCAGAGGGAGTATCATTTACAAGTATAACATTTCAACAAACATTTGGTCCTCAGGCATGCCCATGAATACTCCTGGATTCTTGTTTGCCTCTGCTAGCCATCAAGAAATTGCTTTCATAGCTGGGGGTTGTGATCCACTCACAACACTAGTTTGTAAAATACTTATTTTATTATTCTGTGTTACTTATAGAATAGAAGCCATAACATGTTTTTTACATTTTCGCTTATATTTTATTTCCAAGAGACGTAGTAATGATACTTATGGCATATGTTAAATATGCAACAAGCATTGTAAATAACTGTATTACATTTTATTATCTATTTTATTCTAATAGCCACTATAATAACATCTATGGCTTCTGTTGAATAAGCATCAAACACCATATATAAATATATCATATATAAATTGAATTTTAGAAATTTTATAATATGGCTATTAAATAAGGTTAACAAAATTTCTTAAAAATAGGTTAAATTACATACAGATAAAAACATAATTTAAAAGATGATGATGATGATCATGATGATGCTGATGATACAACTATGTTATAATACAATCATATAAATAGTTTTTTTTACATTAATGATGGCCATGAGAGGTTTTTTAAGCTCATGAGATTAAAAATACTAGAAGGTAAAATAAAAATAAGGGATGAGATGTGTGATATCTGGTCTTTATTTAAATAGAAACCATAAAAAACCTTGAATTATAAAGAAAAAAAATTCCTGGTTACCAAATGCAGTCAACATTATTGCCTATCTGTACCCTCAATGAGATAAAAAAAATATCAAGGCAATTCTTGTGGTCTCAAAATGAAGAAATAAAGAAGATGCACCTTGTGGGTTGGGACAAAATAACTCAGGCAAAAAGCAAGGGAGGGCTGAGCTTCAAAAATCTTAAGCATCAAAACAAGGCTTTTGTCATGAAACTCTGTTGGGGTTTAATTACGAAGAAGACGCTTTATGGGTGAAATGTTTGTGGGCTAAGTACAATTGTGGAGAGGGACCCATGCCGTCGGTCAAGAAGAAAAATAATGTTTCTCAGACTTGGGTTGCAATATCAAAAGTTTGGGACCTTTTTTGAGAAGGGGGTTGGCAGGAAAATCTATAATGGAGAATCAACCAAGTTCTGGCTTGACTTGTGGACCCCTCTTAATCATCTTCTTCTTGCTTATGTTGATGACTCATCTAACATCAATGCGCTTGATGAAGTTAAAAGTAATATAGGACCGGATGGTAGTTGGATGGATGATAGATGGAGAGGGATTCTTCCATTTTGGGTGAGACAGATTTTGAGTAAAATTCAACCCTCGCGGGGTAACTCACCTGATAGATTCTCTTGGCGACCTGCAAGGGATGGCTTTTTCTCATTAAAATCTGCATATCAGTTCATTTCTAATTCTAGAGAGGAAAGTAGTAAAGACTTTTGGGGGCAATTATGGAAGTGGCAAATTCCTGAGAAAGTTAAATTCTTTATATGGCAAGTGGGCCATGAGAGATTAGTTACAAACTCACTTTGAGCGAAAAGAGGTCTTTCAATCACGTGTGATTGTCCTTTTGAGTGTCAGAGTGAGGAGAGTATTATACATTCTTTGAGAGATTGTGAGAGAGCGAAAGAGGTATGGAAGCAGATTATTAGAACTAACGATTATATCAGTTTTTTCTGGTAATGTGTAGGAATGGCTTAATTGGAATATCAACCATAGCCCAGGCAAAGGAAGATATTGAGATGCTACATGGAATCGGGTCTTCAGTATGGTTTGCTGGACCCTTTGGACCAGCAGATGCAAGCAGATCTTTCAAGGAACCAAGGCATTAACTAAAGAAATCCTACACCAATGCAATTATGGTTTACTAGAAAGTTCTGTTACTCACCTCTAAAGTCACCATATTTTCAAAGGTAATAGTAATGGCAAAAGTCATTAGACACCACCGGCTTCAAAATCAGTTCGTATAGATGTAAATGGTTCGGTGCGAGAACAACATCAAGCAGCTTGCGGGGGTGTGTTGAGAAATTCCCAAGGGCAATGGTTAATGGGGTTTTGTCGCTCTCTTAGCCCATGCAGTGTTACAGAAGCAGAGATCCAAGCTATCAAAACTAGATTGGAGGTGGCCAAACAGATGGGGTATGATAAACTATCAATCTTTTTTGACTCTATGAATGCTTACAATATTCTTATGAGAGATTGCTCAACTGATCATCCTCTTAGGGAAATTATAGTGAAAACCAGAGATTTGTTGTATGATGAATGGTTTGTTGAGCTTCATCAGACGAAGAGAGAAAACATTGCTTGTGCTGATTTTATGGCTAAACAGGGTCATGACCATGGCTACTCCATCATATTGGTGCACACGGTGCCGCCAGGATATCAAAATCTGTTCCTCAATGATCTGCGGTTCTGTGCATATTATGAATGGCTGGGCTGATAGTGTTTAGTGTCTAATTAGCTATGTATGTTTCATTCAAGTTTTAGCTTGCCCTTTCATGATAAAAAAAATGTCATAAAAAGATGGCTTTTTTTATCAATATACTGCATACATACAATAAACTAATTTACTAAAATGCTAGGCTTTCAAAAATATTTATTAATATGCCATATTTAAAATCGTTTACTAGAAGAATGACTTTTAATTTGCATACAAGTTATTCACGCTAAGAATGAATTTCATTTTGTTTTAGAGGAGAGAGAAATTTTTTTAATAAGGAAAGTTTTCACTTTATATTAGAGGGGAGAAATAATTTCTTAATAAAAAAGCCGATTTTTAAATTCTTTTATTCAAAAGTTTTCTTCTTCTTTTTATCACATGCGGTTGGAATCAAACCTGGATCAAGTGCTACATAGGGCACTAATCATACCACACGGCCTAGTGAAAGTCGTTTTTGGTGTGAACAACTTGTGTGCAAATTAAAACTTGTCTTTCTAATGAATGCTTTTAAATGTAGTATATTAATAAATACTTTTCAAGTGTAATATTTTAATAAATTATTTCACTGTATTAAGTATATTGATGAAAAGGCCTAAAGGTTTAAAGACAGGAGAGGAAGAGAACTGAACAAAAGAATTAGAATTTTGAAATTACAAGAGTGAGAATGGAAGTGCTTTGCAGTGGTGGGAGCACATTTTATGCTCATCACTTTGATAAGTAAAAATGTGCTCACCACCCATCATCAACATTACATTTATTTTAGACGGTCTAGATTGAGTGTAATTAAATTACTGTATTTTAAATAAAATTTTATTTTATTACATGCATAATTAAAAATTAAAAAAATCTTATAACTATCACTTTTCATAAAAAATGAATTTATCATTTAAAAAATGCAAAATTAAAAATTTTAAATCTTTACCATTCAAAGTAAATCTGAATGGTTAGTGATAAAAAAATTGATTACTTATCACTGTAATGAGCATGAAATGGGGGACCTTAGTTGATATACGTCTGTAGTGTCTCTGCCAGCTAACATGTAAGGGAACTGGAATGCAATAATAAATATTATTACAAAAGACACGTCCTAAAACTTTTTTATAAGAAACTTTCTAATTATAAAAAACAAATTGATGCTCATGATTAGTTAAAAACAATAAATGTGTAAAAAAAATGTCATATCTTTTCCAAATATACCTCTATTTATAAAAAAATAGTAGGAGGGAGAATAAGTAGAAAATATGAAAGAGAATGTATTATAAATGATTACATGAAAGAGAATTAGTGGTGAGTAGGGGATAATTGACATAAAGGAATACATTTAATATGGGTAGAAAAGAAAAAAAATAATTTAAATTTTAAGATAAAAGAAGAAAGTTGTTTATATTAAGGAGTAAGTACATGGCTTACAAAAATGACCAGGTGGAGTAATTAACAAAATAGCAATAATGAACATAAAGATGAGCACATTAAATATGCATGTGAAGGGTCCCTCATTTCAAGCCGTTTTGTTTAAAGACAATTATATTAATTTATTGCAGTTTGATGGTAGAATAAGGACAGTTATCCAAAAAAGAAATGAGATTTTCAGGGAAAGGGGGACTGGGATATAAATAACTTGAATTGAAAGTTTTTAACAAATTCTGAAAATCAGCCTGACAAAATGGAGACCGCCAACGAAAAAAAAATAAAACGGATGAGAAGTACCATTCAATCCCCCTAAATGAGGTAACCAGGAGAAAAAAAAGGCCTCAAAATCTTCAAAATAAGATTTGACGCGGGTATAAAGTCTATATGTTATGACCTTGAGGGATTCTTTACTTTAAATTTGAGACTCCCATCAAGTGTGATCTCTTCCTGTACGTGCATCCACGGAAGTTCCAGAAATGGAGTCACTACCAAGTTTAGCAAATTATGTGGTTGCTGCTATAGTTTTAGTGATAGTGATAGTGATAATAAGAGCTGTGAATTGGGTGTGGGTGGAGCCTAAACGAATTGAGAGATGCCTGAGACGACAGGACCTCAAAGGAAACTCATACAGACTTGGGTTCGGAGACGTGAGGGAGTTGGTTCACATGGTTCAAGAAGCAAAATCAAAGCCCATAACCCTAGATGATGATATTGTTCCTCGTGTTCTTCCTTTTCAACACCAAATGATTCAAAACTATGGTATGCCCCTTCATATATTGATGCTCATCAAATTCTCACTTATTTCTGCAGTATAACACTTTATTTCCTTTTCAAGTATTATTGTTAAGTGTGACCAGGGGAACTTTTCTGTCTGTGTACTATTCACTGCGTTGCTTAAAAGTTGAAAGCAAAAAATAAATATTCACAACTCTTTTATTTTGAGTATTTTTATTACAGGTAAGAACTCCTTTATGTGGTTTGGTCCACGTCCAGCGGTGACAATTGCAAACCCAGAAGACATAAAGGAGGTTTTGAATAACATTTCTGTATTCGAAAAGCCTCAAGTTAATCCATTGGCTAAATTTCTAATTACCGGAGTATTAGACTATAACGGCGAAAAATGGGTTAAACACAGAAGAATTATAAACCCTGCCTTTCATTTGGAGAAGTTAAAGGTAGGTTTTCTTTCTTTCCTTGAACTAAGTCTCTCTTTAAGGTAATGTACCTTTTTTCTAATTAATGAAAACTACAAATGAACTTTGTGGCAGCTAATGTTTCCAGCATTTTATAAGAGTTGTAATGACATGGTAGAGAAATGGGCCAGATTGGTGAATGAAAGTGAAGGTAACTCTTGCGAGATAGATGTGTGGCCTTTCTTTCAAAACATGACTGGTGATGTCATTTCTCGAACTGCTTTTGGAAGCAGCTATGAAGAAGGTCAAAGAATATTCCAACTCCTATCTGAACTAATACCTCTTACCCTCAAGGCCTTTCGTTCTTTATACATCCCAGGCTGGAGGTAGTTAGTTTTAGAAAAGTTATCATTAACATTAAAGTCATATCTCGTCTAAATCCCTCATAAATTATGAAAATAAATTTAATTACGACTTGCTTTTGCATGTATAGGTTTGTACCAACTAAGTTGAACAAGAGATTGAAGGAAATTGAAAAAGAGATACAAACTTTGGTGAGAGGAATCATTGACACAAGGGAGATGACCAGGGAAGCAGGACAAGCCCCAAGTAATGATCTATTGGATATACTCTTGGAATCAAATCACAGAGAAATCAAGGAGAATGCCAACAACAAGAACATGGGAATGAGCATTGAAGATGTCGTAAAGGAATGTAAATTGTTTTACCTTGCAGGACAAGAGACAACCTCCGTTCTCCTTAATTGGACAATTGTGCTATTATGCAAGTACCCCAATTGGCAATCTCATGCAAGAGAAGAAATTTTCCAAACATTTGGCACTCAAATGCCGGACTACGATGGCTTAAGTCGTCTCAAACTTGTAAGATTATATGAATATGATATTCTACTTTTGGTTGTTTATTCATTCTTTTGGATAATTTGGCATTATTCTTCTTATTTTGGAGTATATCATTACTACTTTTCTTCACGTACACTTGATTTGTGTGTGTGTGTGTGTGATAGGTAAGTATGATATTGTACGAGGTTCTTAGACTGTACCCACCAGCTCCTTTGATGATGAGGTCCGTGTCAAAGGATACAAGACTTGGGAATCTCAATTTACCAACTGGAACTCTAGTAGCGATTCCAATAATTCTAGTACAAAAGGATCCTCAATTATGGAGGGAAGATGCAAAAGAGTTCAATCCACTAAGATTCTATGAAGGAATCTCAAAAGCAGCCAAGACCCAACCTTCATATCTTCCATTTGCTTGGGGTCCAAGGATATGCCCGGGTCAAAACTTTTCTTTACTTGAAGCAAAAATGGCCTTGTCCTTATCTCTCAAAAACTTCTCTTTTGAGCTTTCTCCCTCTTATGTTCATGCTCCTATCTCTTTTTTTACCCTTCATCCTCAATATGGGACACATATCATTTTACGTAAGCTCCAAAATAATTAGTCAAGGGTTCATCATATACACTCTTCGTGGATGGACTTCTATGCATATACTTCTGTGCGTATTTGTACATCAATAATATCAATAAACCTTATCCTTCTAAATGGGCATTTGATATGTGTGTGAAGATGTAAATGATGAAAATATGCATTTAATGTAATATATAATAACATGTTTGTCTAGTGTAATGTGTTTTTTCTTTTAGATTTTGGGTCCCCAATTTGATCCTAACCCATATCAGTGTTATATGCTTCTGAATGCAGTTGGTAACAGTACAAGTTTTTAATTTTGTTTTTTGTTTTTTAGCAAAAATCATGTTTTGACAAAATGGTTGGCCTTTAATTTGGGTTTTCTAAAATGCTATAGTCACATCCACATTCCTTTATTCCTTCTTATTATTGTTGAGAGATCGTTAATAGGAATATATGAATTAGTAAAATATTGATAAACATAAAAATTGTCTTATATATGTATTTATATATGTGTGTTTCTCAAGCTTTGATGATGAGTATGATAGCAGAAGCACGAAATGTTTAAGCAATGTAATTAGATGCCTGAAGTAGCTCTCACTCTTCTAGGTGTGTGCCAGTGGCTTTTAACTGATTTCGTCGGTACATAGAAAAATTCTTTCTCGCAAGTTGGATTAGATGAACGTCTAAATATTTATTTAGATAAATTGTAATTAAGTTGGAAAATGGGGACAAGGGAGAGAGCCACGGGAATATTTATATATGTATGTATGTATGTATGTATGTATGTATGTTAAAGAACACTTCAATGCGCATGATTTAATTTGCACCAAAATGACAGAAAGAAAAATCCACCTAAACTCATACAGTAGACTAGCAAGGCTTCGGAGACTTGCAAGGAGATGGGTCACAGCTCACAAGATTCAAGCAGCCAAATCTAAGCCCATCAATATACACGATGATACCAATCCTCGTGTCATTACCAAATGATTCAAAATTATATTAAGGTATTCCCCTTCCTCTGTTGTCCTCAACTTCTCTATACTTTCCTCTATAACAGCTTGTTTTCATCAAATTATTATGGATTAAGGGACTTATATGTCTTAGAAAACGGTACCAAATATTCAAATATGACATACTTGTGTGGGATCCATCTCACCCTTTTATGTCCACGTCAATAGTTAGATTTTTAGTAGGATTTTTTTAAAAAACAAAAAACAAAACTTAGATCCTGTCTTGCAATGTCTCATGTTCTTAATATAAGACTCGGTTGAGTTATTCAGGGTAGATTAAATAAAAAGTAAATAAATTACCTAATTATATTTAATTTATATGTCAAAAAAATTAGTTTGACAAAAATTGAAAATGTAAATATATTTTATGTATTATACTGCTAAAGATTTTCAAACATCTGGGTTTTGTGGTTAGTGTGTCATCTATTGTTCTGGGACGAGTGAGTTTAACGCCTTTTGTGATCTATATTACTTTCTAATTTTGTTTAGCATTGTTTAAATAAAAGACTTAATAAACTTTTGCAATATCTCAAGTCTAATAACAAATGAAAAAAGTTGCAGTAGGAAGAGGAGGAGGAGATACACCGATCCGAATGTCAGAAAGACAGTGTAGTACTTCATGATGGATAGTTTAGGAGGAGGAACCTTTTTTTAGTAGGGCACTTCAGGAGTTTCACATCTTAATGACATAATTTTATTTTTAATAACAATTACCAATTCCACACATATGACGATTTGCCCTCACATGACAAAACTTGAAAGTGTCCTCGTAGAGCCAGCATTACACTTGTCCTTCACAAGACAGAACATGAACCAACACTGCCAACCTCGGAACCTCCTTAGCACGTAACTTAAAATTAACATCATTTAAGGATATTATAAGGACATGATATATGTTTCATAATATAATATAGGGTTAAAGGTGCAGATTTAACAAATTTACTCCCTCTAGTCCTCTCACCCTGGGAGGTTTTTTTATCTAGTGTGTGAGAGAGTGAGGTGACGATCAAAAGTGACGGCGTGAGTGTCCAGAAACCACCCACTATGGTTTTCTTATTAAATTAAAAGTCTCTAACCCTTTATTGGGTTGAGATTAAAAGTGGTGTAGGTAGTTTAATGTTACTTCTAGTTTATTGATAGTGAAGCTTTCAATTTCTTCATTTGTTAGGTTTTTGAGGTGGGAGGTTGCAATTGGGAGTTCCTTATTTAGCGTTTGTGGAGGTGAAAGGTTGAGACCACAGTGGGGGCAGTTCGTGTAGGAGGGGGCTTCATCTAAATGCTGTTGCTGTCAAAAGGAAAGCAAGCTGCTCATAGGAAAAGTCATCTCAAATAAAGGTATTTAATTAAAAAAAAATCCACCTTCACAACTATCTGTAAGGGATGGAATTTGGGAGAAGAAACAGAAATTCGAGAGATGAAAGATGATGCCTTTGTTTTCACTTTCTCTAATATGAAGGACAAACATCGTATGCTACGAGGGAGGCCATGGACAATTCAATGGGCTCTCATGAGTATCCAGGAATGATCAGAGTATATTGTGTTAAGTGAGGTATGTTTCGACAAAAACCCGTTTTTGGGTTCAATTTCACAATTTGCTACTGGGTTTATTGGAGGACGAGGAGAATATTTGCAATATGGGCAACTTGGTGGGAGATCTTGTCTAGTACGAAAAGCCAATAATTTAAGACAAGTTTTCTCGTAGTTTTGGGAGGGCACGTGTTCTTATTGACATAAACAAACCACTGGTTTCTGGTTTTTGGGTTGACAGACCAGATAATTCAAAGGTATAGGTGTCAGTGAAATATGAGTGTCTTCAATCGTACTGTTACAAGTGTGAACTAATTGGTCATGATAACAGGTCCTGCAAGGGTGATACTATCACTGATGAAAATGGTGATAAGTGGACGGGCGGGGGCTTATTGCGAATGCAGAACGAGATAAAGAAAAAGCTATGATTAAGTTCTCTGGTTCATGGAATGAAGAAGATTTTAGGAAGGTGGTGCCGAAGCTTGACTCTCACAAGGCTAAAAAGGTTGGTAGACCAAGGTGGTGCTTCAGGCGGTGTGTCAGTCACCTACCATGCTGCATACGAAGTTAACAAACAGAAGCAGGGTCTGGGCAAAGGAGTGATGGGCCGAAAGGTAAAAGTAAGGCCCAAGGTGATGAATACAGAATAAACCCAGTGGTTAAAAAATGGGAAATTTCCAAAAAAAAAAAAGACAAGTGAAATAGGGAAAAGACAATTCAGTACAGCGAAATCTGAAAATTCTAAATCAGTCTGTTTTGTATTTTTTGGATAATTACGAAAATGCCACTGAATTTTTCATAACATCATTTTGTAATTCACAACACAGGTATCCAAATTAACAACATCAGGTACTACGTATTTACAGTGTGAGTTGTAAATACGTAGTACCTGGTGTTGTGAATTACGAAACTCATGTTGTGAATTACGAAACTTGTGTTGTGAAAAATTTAGTGGCATTTTTATAATTATCCAAAAAAATGTACAAAACAGATTGATTTGAAATTTTCAAATTTCACTGTACTGAATTGTCTTTTCTCTATTTCCAATGTCTTTTTTTAAAATTCTCCCAAAATGTTTCATGTTTCCTATTTTTAAAAATAAAAAACTGTTTTTTTAAGAACAATTATTTAAAAATAGGACTCTAAATAAGTTTTATTGTTTTTAAAAACAAAAAATCTATTCTGAAAATAAGCTGTCAAACAAACTCTCAATTTCTGTCAAGAAAGGTAGAGCATGAAGGAAATAGGAATAGAAAAAATTGAAATTATAGGAAAAGGACATTGAATCTTTACCATCAAGAGCTTCACAAGTTAACGCCTGAAGTTGAGGAAAGAAAGAGCCCGTTTAAATGCAGTTTCTGAAAAGTCTTTTTGATGCAGAAGGGCTTTTTCCATAATGCCTTTTAAGAAGGACTTTTTGTGAAAAAGTTGATTTTAAAAAAATGAGGGTGTTTGGATAAATGTTATCAGAATGACTTTTTTTTTACAGGGAAATGACAAAAAGGGCATTGGCTTTTATAATAATTACATGTAAAGGTTGTGGTGAGATATAAATTATTTTTACAATAAAATTGCATAATAAATACCAAAATGTGCATAAATTAGATTAAAA
>JBAGKO010000008.1:29337124-29347425 GCA_037177275.1 Acacia concinna
ATGGGGATCATTAATAGTATAGGTACTTGCATAAAAAACTTGTGGAGGAGTAGGATAAGCAGGAAAACCACCATATCAAGTGGGATAACCAGAAAAACCACCAGGTGCTTGGTTAAGCCTTTTATAATATGTTTCAACCGAATGACCAAAACGTTGACAGTAATGACAAAAAGGACGACCACCATTTCCATTCCGTCGACCATGAGACTGGTCACCTTAGAACCTCAAAAGCTACGCCAACCATCGTGATTAGGCTTAGATTCAGAGCGACGATTATAATCAGATCGAGAATCATCTTTCTGAGCAACATTAACAGAAGGTTGAATAGAGAGATTATTAAAGTGATTGAGTTGTTCAAGATGACTCTCAAAGGTCAGAAGAACAACCTGAGCCTCAACCCAGGTTAGATCATGTTTATCTACAAGTTTCACAACAATGGCATTATATTCAGCATCTAGACCATTTAGAGTATGCAAAACTAGATCATCCATGGCTACTGGTGTGCCAGCTAGTGCGAGTTGATAAAAAAGATTTTTCATTTTTGTGAGATATGCTTCCATAGAGAGAGCATTCTTGCGGGTTTGGTGTAGCTCATTCTTAAGTACCATAAATCGAGCTTTAGTAGATGTACAATTAAGGTCTTTGGCAGCAATCCAGAGCTCTTCAGGTGCAATAATGGAGGAGCTGAGCTCCAACTTCTTGCGTCATAGAGTTACACAACCAACCCACAAGCATTCTGTCAATAAAGTACCAGATCTCAAAATTTGGGTTTGGCTTCATGGTTCCTGCAGCATCAGCAACCTTGCAAGGAGGAGCACTTGTAGTCCCATTGATGTGAGACTCCAGCTGATTTCCTTCTTTGAGTGGCAACACAATCGATTCCCAGACTAAGAAATTACTGCAATCCAACTTAATTGCAGTGGTTTGACTTAAGGAACTAAAAAGAGCATAAGCTTTTGCAGTAGTTATAGATGAGGAACCAGAATCAGAGGTAGTCGATGAGACTGACATGGCGGATCTAGTACCAAGATAGAAAAGATAAATAAATAGGGTTTTGAGAAGAATGAATATCTAAGACACTAAAATCGTAGTGCTCAGGATCCTTTCATATTTATACTACAGAGGGTGCTACAATAATAGGACAAAAGCAATCATAACAGAACCTATGATTACTGTACAGTATACACTCATAAAGAATATTCTAGCACTATATAGATGCACACATTTCTTATAACGCTAGTTAATTCTAATTATGTTCTAACAGTGAGTAAATTTTGTTTTTTTAAGTTCGAGTTAGCCAAGCCAAGTAGATATAGTTGTGCCCTTACTAATGGACACAGCTGTTTGCCTTGTTTATTGCCGTCAAGTATAGATAATTATGCCTTTGCTAATAGATGTAACTGCATATGCCTTGTGCATAAAATAATGTTCCTGTTTCACAGGTTGGTAATGATATGATCAACAGAGGTCTTTACTGGGATCTTCAAGATGCTTGTAATTGTGCCCGTGACCAGTTGAAGTTCGTGTACCTGAGAGGGTACAAAGGAAATAGTTAAGAATTTGAATTCTTAAAGCACATAATAACGAAGGGGAGGAAATCGGTGAAAATTACGATTATATGCAGCCAACTAATAGAAAGAAGAAAGGCGGATGGATCTTATAAGTGCGTCCCCCAATAATCTCTCACTCATAATTAAGTACAAATTACACAGTGCTGAACAGGAGCTCTATGACATTCAAGACAGGGCACTGATAAGTTATAAATGAATCTTGTGATGATGTATGCGCGAGCGCACGCTCAGTACAATGATTATGATTATAATTTCTGAGTTTGTAATGCCCCATGTTAGGGTAATTGAACTAAGTTTCCAATATGTTAGCCTTTGAAGTTTGAACATCTTTTAACATGTGATAAGTAGAAATTATGTTATGCATGCAAGGGTGCTTTAATTTACATCTACTTCAATCGTTACCATTAATTTTTTTTAAATAATGATTATAAAAGAAAAGTACATTATGTATGTAAAACAAAGCACGATTAGTAATGTTTTCAATTAATTATGAAGTAGGCTGTGTTTAATTTGTTAGCAGTAAATTACTTGTAGTTTGTGAGTTTAAATAATTGTATGTTAAATTGATTGATGTATGGGTCTTGGTGGTTAAATTTTTAAAATGAGAAGAATGAAATGCAATGTATTGCAAATGGTCGTATTGTTCTGCTGGAGACGAACATGACCTTGTTAGCAGTGTTCTTATATTGTTATTGGAATATCTGTTGACGCATTTTAGGTCTTTGTCCAGTACATACATGTCACCAAAAGAAATGTCGCGTTTTTAATGGGAAATAATGACATTTAGACCTATAACAAAAATTATCGACATTTTAGTCCCTTGAACACGTGATTCTTTGTATTCGATATGTTGATGGTTACTTTTTCATTGAGTAGGGATTACAGTATTAACAATTCCCTTACAATATCCCAAGGTTTTACCGTGTCATGTGGCACATTCAAAATTTGATACTCATTATCCTTTTTTATTTTTGGTAAAGGGAACCAATCTATTATTTTCATTCAATTATTGTATGAAAGCTGATTAGCTAAAGGTGTTCAGGTCAAAAAAAAAAACCAAACAAATTATAGGTTTGCATGGCCATTCAAGCTAGTTTATTTATTATTTAAAAGTATAATAAGAAACGGGAAGATTGGTAAGTGAAAGCGAAATGGGTTGTTGGGAGATACATGTCAGGCCTTCTCATTTCTTGAACTATTTTTGTTTTCTTAATTTAATACAACGCAATCAAAGTAGATGGGTAGACCTTGGAGCATCTTACATATGTCCATTTTAATAATATTTCTGCAATCTAGAAGAAGAATATCAACCATACATAACAAATTAAAGTTCATGTCAATATTATGAGCATATTGAACAAGTCAGTTAATACCTCTATATATAGTTGACCCATATGTGTGTGTAGTTGTGAGAGAGAGAGAAAGTATTCATTGTTGCCCCTCCATGTCTTGCGATAATTTGTGAAATTTTAAACCGATTAACGAAATAAATTAGCGCCATTATTGTTGATCAGGACGATGATGGATATCCATATGAAGATTCTGAGAACGGATTGAATTAATATAAACTTGAATCTTTTTCTATTACTTTCTTGAAATGGTACCTCATAGATTCGAGACAAAAGGAAAACTCCAAAAACGTACACACATATTATTCTCACGTTTCTACGTAGCAAAACAGTTGGCTTTCTCATATACAAACACAGTTGAGTGAGTTTAGTTGAGTAGAACTTTTAATTTAAAATAAAATTTCAATACTGTTATCTTCAAAGTTGAAATCACTAAGTTTTCTCTTCCGAGAGGTCGATCTCTATATAGATGTACAAAGTTCAGGTAGATACATGACACAGAGCGCAGAGGAACAGAGAGAGTTCGATATGTTTGAAGCGTCAGCATCATCATCATCATTGGCGGCCATTACATTGATCACTGCAGCGATAATAATAGCAGTGATAAGATGGGGTTGGAAGATGGTGAAGAGGGTGTGGCTGAACCCTAAGAGGCTTGAGAAGGAACTCAGAAAACAAAACCTTCAAGGAAATCCTTATAGATTATGGGTTGGTGACTTGAGGGAAATGGTTAAGCTGCAACAAATAGTTACATCCAAGCCCATGTTGTCTTCTCATTCTCACGATATACCTCCTTATGTCTCCTCTTTTGTCCACCACTTGGTCAACAAATACGGTCTGTTATCCCTCTCTCTTTCTCTCTCTCCTTTATATTTTGTTTGAGCTTGGTTCAAGAAGTACTAGTAACAATTAATGTGCAGGTAAGAATTCATTCATGTGGTTTGGAATGACTCCAAGGGTGATCCTGATGGATCCAGAGAAAGTAAAGGAGGTTTTTAACAGAAACTATGACTTTCCCAGGCCTGAACTAATTCCTTTTCTTAAGTATATAGCCACTGGTGTTGCAAACTATGAGGGCGACAAGTGGGCTAAACACAGGAAGATCATCAATCCTTCTTTCCATTTGGAACAATTGAAGGTTCTCTTAAATTCTCTTATTGATTGAAATTAATTACTACCTCTGTTTAACAATAATATAATTGTGGTTTAATTAAGGTTATGCATGCAGATTCAAAAACTTGAGTATTCTAATAATTTTTAATGTTGAGCATACATTTTTCCATGCTGAGGGACTCTCTCATTTTCTTCACTTTGCCATAGGCTCTGATGCCTAGCTTTTCCCAAAGCAGCAATGACATGATAAAGAAATGGGAAAATATTTTGTCATCGTCTTCAGATGGAACATGTGAAATGGATGTGCAGCCCTGGCTTAAGAATTTCACAGAGGATGCTATTTCTCGAACAGCATTTGGAAGTAGCTTTGAAGAAGGTAGAAAAATTTTCGAACTTCTCCCGGAGCTAGGTGATCTTTTCTTGAAGAATGTAATAAGATATCACAACCCACTGTGGAGGTAGGATTGATTAATTAGTGCCTTATAACCCCTGGTTAACCCGATCACTTTCCTTCATATTATCCATCGCAAGGACTTACAAGCCATGAATAGTAATGATATGAACACAGAATAATACAATAGAACTAGAATTTATTTTTCATGTTGAACGTTAAAATCTCCCAGTAAGGTTGAATATATAGCATATATGCACAGTACTGATGAAATCAATCTGCAGTGTGATATACTCTAAGGACAAAAGGAGGATGAAGGAAATTGATAGAATGGTCGAAGCTTCTCTAATGGGTATCATTGAGAAGAAGGAGAAAGCTATGATGGCAGGCGAAACCACCAAGAGAGACCTACTAGGCATACTTTTAGAATCCAATCACAAGGAGATTGAAGAACAAGGAAGAAACAATAAGAACATTGGGTTGACTATGAAAGATGTGATCGAGGAATGCAAGCTGTTTTATTTTGCAGGCCAAGAAACCACTTCGTCCATGCTTGCTTGGACGATGATGCTGTTGGGTAGGTACCCTGAGTGGCAAGTACGCGCAAGAGAAGAAGTCCTACGAGTCTTTGGCAACCAAAATCCAGACTACGATGGGTTAAGCCAACTCAAGATTGTGAGTATATATCTCCTCTTTTTATCAAGGTACAAAAAATCGGACCGGTCAAAGAACCGGTCACTGTATGGGTTTAGGGTTCAAAGGGTTCAACCGGGTTGGACCGGGGGTCGAACCGGCCATTGAACCGGGTATATTAAAATATTATAATTTATATGTTATTACTTAATACCAAAACGACAGGCTGATAAATCATTATTTTGTGTGGATTATTAGGCTTAAGTAGTGTAACATGCTATACAGAATTAGCTATAGCGCCCCTTGCGGGGGTTGCAGGGGGCAGCGCCCCTGTAACTTTTGAAAAAGGGAGAGATACTTTAAAAAAAATGTTTAGTTCCCGTGAATTGTCGCTCAGTTTCATAAATAAATGGGAAGTATTCTTTTTTTCTTTTTAAAACCGGACTGGCCGGTTTTCCCGGTTTGACCGGCCGTTGACCAGGTTGAACCGGTCAACGGTTTTATATAAGACTGGACCGGACCATGGCCCGGTTCCCGGTCGAACCGGCCGGTCCGGTCCGGTTTTTTGTTCTCTGCTGTTTATACACACAAACTTCCTCCTATGTTTAATATAAAACCCAATTATTTTTAGAGATTAAATAAATTATTTTAAAGTATTGATATTTATTATTTTTCTTCAAACAATAAATGTTTATATCTCTTCTATGTGCATACACACACTTCTTCCTTTAATCGTTAATATAAGACTTAGTTAATTTTTAAAAAAATTAAAGAAATTAAAGAAATTATTTTGAAGTATTTATATTAATTGTTTTTTCCAAACTAATTTTCTTACTAACTTATAAATTGATATAGATAATATAATAATACATTATAAGTAAATAATTGATTCAGTTTTCTGAACTCTTTAAAAAAAAGTTAATTATTCTATAAAAAAAAGTCAATTAAGTTTTGTATTAAGGAATAAAGAGAGTATATGGTTTTATAATTAACCGGAATGATACATTGAAGCATAACGTACTTTACCACTACAGTTGACGATGATCTTCTACGAGGTTTTGAGGTTATACCCACCAGCAGGATGGTTGACACGATGTCCCAAAGAGGACATGAAACTTGGTAATTTATTAGTACCAGCTGGAGTAGAAATTCTGCTACCAATACTTATGCTTCAACATGACAAAGAAATTTGGGGTGATGATGCTAATGAGTTCAAACCAGAGAGATTTTCTGAAGGAATTTCAAAGGCAGGGAAAGATGGTTCCGCTGCATTCTTCCCATTTGGATGGGGTCCTCGGATTTGCATGGGATTAAATTTTGCCATGTTAGAGGCTAAGATGGTCTTATCACTCATTCTCCAGCACTTCTGCTTTGAGCTTTCCCCAACATATTCTCATGCCCCTATCTTCAAACTCACTATCCAGCCACGTCATGGGGTTCATATCATTCTACGCAAATTATAGGATTATGATTCGGTGCTTAATTAGTTTATTAATTAAACAAGTTTCAGTTAATGAAGATTATCATTTGTTTCGTACGTGTTAATTTGTGTATTGATTGATCTCATATTTCATCATCTAGTCCAAAACATAGTGCTTGTTGGATATAGAGAGAACAAGAAACTCAAAATTCTATTATTGATCTTTCTAATTGATCCTTGAATAAGGAAGGTACATATGAGTCTTTATATAGGAAAAACTTAGAAACTAATTTAAATCTTATTTAAATCTAAATCTTATCAAAACTAAATCAAAATAATTAAGATAAAATATAATATCCAAAACTAAATAATAAATCAAATCAAATCAAATACTAAGATATCTAAAATATCTTTGAAGCATATCAATCAACAATAATTGCGACTTATATAATCGTTGTGCCCCAAATGGAAACTATGTCCTGGGTGAGACACCAATATGCCAGTGCTTGGCAGGATTCTTGCCGAAATCACCCAAAAATTGGAAAGCAATGGACTGGTCAAAAGGATGCATCCACAGTAATCATGGAGTCGCAAGGGAAAAAATAAGGATTATTTTGTCAAGTTTAGTGGGCTGAAATTGTCGGATGCTACATACACTTCGGTTAATGCAAGTATGACACTTGAGGAATGCAAAGCCAAATGCTGGGAAAATTGTTCTTGTAATGCTTGTGCTGATTCAGATATCAGTGATGGAGGTAGTGGTTGTGTTATGTGGTTCAGTGATTTAATGTATACAAGGCAGGTTCCCTTTCATGACCAGGATTTATATATTTGCCTTGCATCTCCAGAAACTGGTGTGGCCTTTTCGTGTTCGTTTTTCAATCAACTTTATGTTGATTTAGCAACCTCAACTTTCTGTCTATTTACTCAATTCAATTTCTTGTGAAGCCGAACACGATGAAGCTAATGGAAATAAGACAAAGGTGATTGTTGTAACAGTGACCACTGTGTTGGCTGTTGTGATGCCTTTCACTTTGTTTTACATTTACATGCGCAGAAGAAGCACTGTAGGTAAACATTCTCAAATGCAACTGGGTTTACTTTTTCGCTCTTTTGCCCATCTTCTTATGAAGTTAGGGGTTTGTCTGGACTATGGAGGATAACTAAACATGATTGAGCTTGATGTCATTATGTTTCATAGAGCACGATTTTCTTTCCTTAATTTTTTTTTAAAAAAATTTCTCATGTTTAGTGTATCAAAGAATACATACTATGAAAACCTTGTTAACATTAGCCAACAAGAAAGGCTCCTAAGGAAATATGGAGTTACCTATAAATGCCATTGTTGAAATGGCTAATAATACTGATGTTTTTTTTTATATTTATATATTTCATTTAATATCGAAAGTTAACTAAGAAAACCTTATTAGCAGCAAACAAGGAAGAAGTCTCTGGCGGAAATATGGAGCTAAGAACATTGATAGTAGCAAATAATGAAGAAGGCTATGAAGGAAATATGGAGCAACGTATATATGGCCTTGCAACAGTAGCTAATGCTACTAATAACTTCTCACCGGACAACAAGCTTGGTGAAGGTGGTTATGGTCCTGTATATGGGGTAACTATGAAATTAATTTGTTACTAAGAGCAAAAAATTTCCATTAGTCTTTTTATTTATGATGTTACATATTGATAATCATTTATATGAGTCAAAATTGTATGATATACTTGTAGATGGACCAAAAATTGCAGTGAAACGGTTGTCACAGAGTTCTCTCCTAGGGCTATGAATTTAAGAATGAAGTCAAGTTGTTTCCAAACTTCGACACTATATTGGTTGTCACATTCATGGAGAGGAGAAAATGCTCGTATATGAATATATGCCCAACAAGAGTTTTGATTCATTCATTTTTGGTTTGTATAGATAAAGAACTATCAATCATCATACTTTCATCCTTTTCTTTTATTTCTCCTCGGATAATGATAAATATCTTCACATTACAAATTTTGTAGGTTATGAAAGTAAATTTCTTGATTGGCCCAATTGCTTTCACATTATTTGTGGAATTGCTCGAGGGCTGATGTATCTTTATTAAGATTCTAGATTAAAAATTATCCACAAAGACAAGTAACATATTATTGGCTGATGAGTTAAATCCAAAAATCTCATATTTCAGTTTGGCAATAATATTTGGAGGAAATAAAAAAGAAGATAACACAAAGTAAATAGTTGGTACATTGTAAGTATGAGTTGTTATATTTTGATTTAGTATATATGCATAATATTGAATATGATATTAACTACTACTTTATGACTTCTTATAGTGGTTATATGGATCATGAGTACGCCAATCATGGACTATTCTCAATTCAAATATGATGTGTTTAGCCTTAGAGTATTACTCTTAGAAATATTGAGTGGCATGAAAAACAGGGCCTATCCTTTCAAGCCAAAGCCTTAATTTATTGGACATGTTAGCAGAAACAAGCCATACTTTTTCTCTTATCTTTAATTACTAAAATTGTCGATTGATTTAAGTGTTTTAATTTGCCATAGGCATGAAGGTTGTGGAAGGAGAGGATTCCACTAAAATTTGAGGATGAACGGTTGGAGAAGTCTTACGTTGAATCAAAAGTATTGTGATGCATCCATATCGGCCTTTTTGTATGTAATACTATGCTAATGATGATAGGCCAAACATGACATTTGCTGTTATAATGTTGAATAGTGAGGGTGTATTGCCTGAACCAAAAGAACTTAGATTCCTTTTGGATGATTTTTGAGTTAGGGGAGAATCTCCTAACAATCAAGTAACTCCTTTAAGTAATGAAATATCTATGACCATGTTAGAAGTTAGGTAAAATCAATTTTACTTCGGGATTTTGTACCACTTATGAGCATAATCTTAAGGATCTGACCAGCGCTTTTCATTAATGCAAGATGATGTTAATTCTAAACAACTCTCTTGATTTGGCATTGTGCTTGTAGTTTAGATAAAAGTAATTTCTTCTTTGACTGGGCTTTTTCCTTTTAAAAAAATTTTGTACCATACATATCAAAGAATTCATCAACCATGAAAATTGCATGTATACATTGGTGAACAAGGACTTTTATTAACATTACCTTTGGAAAAAGCTGGAATTGACTTTTTTTTAAAAAAACAATAGATAGCTGACAAATTTGAACTTTAACATCCCTAAAATGAACCCTTTTTTTTTTTATCACCTATACAAATTAAATGGATCTATTGGTTTGTAATTCGAAAATAAACAAACAACGACTTTTGAAGTTGTGTTATGGATTTTAAATATGCCATCACTATCTTATTCATACATTCCGTGGGAAAAAGAATGCCATACTTTGATGTGAACATCAAGTCAATATTTTTAGGGTCGTGTTTGTAATTTTCTTTCTAAGTTTTTATCTGATTAAGTGTTTTCCCTTTTTAAACTTGGCACAAAGGGTTTTTACTTGTCTTAGTAAGTGCTCATTTTACTATTTGAACTTGTGTTTTCTTCTTTATAGAGTAAGCCCGCTTGTCACTTTAACCAACAACATGTTTGGTTGTGTTTGTTATTTTGATTGTGAAGACCATATCATTAAGGCAATGGTAACTCTTATTGTAACACCTTAACTTAGACCTTCTCTAGATCACTTAACGTCCTTTAGTATTTTTACTAAGTGCGGAAATTCGTGAATTTTTAAAAATTTTTATTTCTCCGTTTGTTTCCGATGGAACTTTTATTTCCAAGTGTACTTATGGTCATTATAAGTTATCTGTAACCTAACTCAAAACATTGGTAAACGTTTTCTTAAATCCTTC
>JBAGKO010000008.1:29349286-29366907 GCA_037177275.1 Acacia concinna
TATGTTAACTTGCTATTGGGATTCACTAGAATCTCACCCCCCACCATTAACCATAAACAGGGACGAGTTCATCGAGATTAGACGGAAAGGACGTTCAAGGGTAAAGATCACGCGAGGACATTTATTTATTAAGTTAAATAATTTGAAGGATTTGTATATATGATGAAGTAAGTTATGATGATGATATGATATAGTAAGCGATGATGTATGCTCTAGCCATTAGAGATCGATGTATGAAAATTGAGACTTAGTACATATATGACTATGTTTAGAATAAAACAGAAAGAGACTGTTTTATTAAAAGTAAAAGAATTATAAAGTAGTTTTTCTAAAAATCCCTAAAAGGATTTGCTAAAAGGATTTAACAAAACGTTTACCAGTACTTTTAAGTTAGGTTACAAATAAACCTACAATGACCATAATTATTATTTGGAAAATAAAGGTACCTTCGAAAACAAAAGGGAAACAAAAGGAAAAAAATCAAATTTTTAATTTTTATGTATTTCCGCGTGTAGCAATACTCTAAAGGACGTTAAATGACCTAAAAACGGTCTAAATTTAAGGTGTTACAATCGTGGCCAGCCCTTGTCAAATAAAAGAACTACAGGGTTAAGAAAGGCTAGGAACCCTAGATTAGGCCTCCCAACCAATGCCAAGAACCACCAGTAAGAGACAAAGACAATACAGAGGTAGACAAAAGTGGGAGTTAAAGGAGAAAGAAAAGCAGACAAAGACATAGAAGCGGTGGAAAGTCAGTGCGAAAGGGTGGACAGATGGTGGGAAAAGAAAGAGAAAAGTAGAAGAGAGAAGGCGGTTGAAGATAGCAAAAATAGAGGAGGCGATGAAAAGGGAAACAAAAAGGACACTGAAAATCGTAGGAATAAAAGGTGGTGGTATAAAACTGAAATTAGAGGTCGGATGAAACAAAGGTGAAGGCGGCCGGTGGTATAGAAATAAGGCGGTGAAAGATGAAGATGAAAGACAGGAAGTGGACTATGGAGAAAAGAGATAAAACAACAAGAACCTAACTAACTGGTATGAATGAAAAGGCTGAAAATACAGAGCAAATTAGTCGGAATTAGCGTCTGAGGCACCGGATAAACACTAAGTGAAGTGCCTGAGAGAGAGACAAAGCTCTCCCTTATCCCATAGAGAGAGAAGCTCCAATCCAAATGTCTATGTGTGGCATATATAATCTTGTCAGAGCATGTAATAGGTGTGGAAAATGAAATGTTTAATTTTAAAGATGGAGGAATTTTTTAATAATTTCTTAAACCTAAGAATATTTAAAGATGGAGGTTTATATATTTATTTCTTACACCATTGTTAGTTTTTTCCTTACGTGAATCACAAAAAGTATATTACGCCACTACCAGAAATTAAATATTCTGGAGCTAACATTTTTAATATAATTACTCAGAATATGATAGGGAAATGTTTGGCGTTAAAAAGTATAAATTAAGGGTGGTTTAGATGAATATGTGATCGTACTAAAAAGACTATATTTGTAATGAATATACAAGAAAGAGTTGGAGTGTTGTTTACAAAGACGATTATTAGACATGCTAACGATTTAGGGTAGATTAATTAAGCAATATATTTCTTTTAGAAAAGGAGTATAGAAGGATTTAAAATATCACTCAATGAAGTTATTGAATAAGATATCTTAATTATACTACAGAAAAAACAACTTATTACCAACAGAGTTTTAATTTACCGACAAATTTGTGACAAATTAGTAATGGAAAGGGATTGCTGGACTTTATGACATATCGTTAGTGATCATCTGATGTTTTTTTTTTTTTTCCATATTGTTAACAATTTATTCAAGACTTTGGTCGTTGATAAAACGCAATCACGTGGTTATGTGATTCATATAATTGACTTTACTGAGTGGGATAAAGCTTACCACTACTTTATTATTCACAATATTGTACTCGTGAGAACCTGATACATTAATGGTAGCATATCCTCAAAATTTTGTATATGCATTAGAAAAAACAACTACGTACATTATGCACCTAAAAAACCATGTACAATGAATACTTCTTTTGACCGAAACCAGACATGATGAATGTAATCATCTATAGAAAGTCATGATTAATAATGCATGAATTTGAATTAATTAGAATGAATGTGCAGATCGGTCTAGAGAAATAAGATAGAAGGAGCAGAAAAATATAAGGTCCGAAAAATAAAATTTTTTCTGATCACTTGTAAAAAGAAAATCATAAAGTAAAAAATTTAAACCAATTACCAAAGCCAGAAATCAGTGGTATTAGCTCAGACAATTGCTCCCTCATATAATGGACAAGCTGTGTCAATATAATTGCCTTCACAAATTCAAATCCTCTTTCTTCTTCCTTTCACACAGTACTCCATTATCAAAAAGCTCTCTCCTTTTACTTCACTCCGCAAAAATGATTATGACCAGATCAAGAACCAAGGCCAAGCTGGCTGCTGCATCAAGTCAAGACTTCATAAGCCAACTCCCAGATGAGATCTTGTGTCTCATCATTTCTCTTCTTGCCATCGACGAAATTGTGAGGACTAGTGTCCTTTCAAAGAGATGGAAGGGACTTTGGCGATTCGTCTCTACCCATCTTGAGTTTGATGGGAGACTTATGATTATGCCCTTAGCCCAGAGACAAAACGCACAAGAGGCATTTACTCCCTATTCACAACTCAGTACTCTTTTAGCAGAGAGAGTCGTAGAGTATGGTCTGGCCATCTCTTCCATTTTGTTTCGTCACTCTAGCGACTTGCTCAGTTGTCGATTCATCCATTTTCCATATAGTATCGTAAGTGAGGAAGTTGTGACCTGGCTCAAAATTATGAGGCTAAGGAATGTGAAACATTTGTCCCTTGAGTGTGAGTATTATGACATAGGAACAACCGAAAGTTTCCTAGACTCTTATGATGGGGATGACAGATTATCGAAACCTAATTTTCCAACTGGGATTTTCTCGGGTTTGTGTTCCCTCAAGCTCATTTTGTACACACTGCGTAGTTCACAACCGTTTGAGGGATGCCAAAATCTGAAAACCTTGTTTCTGAAGAATTTGAACATCGATGATGAAACCATCGATGGGATTTTCAAGAACTGTGTGGGGTTGGAGAATGTTTGTCTCCTTGAGTGTTTTGGGTTTAGCAAAATTGAAATCCATAATCCCAATTTGAAGGTCTTGCAACTGAATGCTTTGATCCTTGAAAATCTGGTTCTTTTTACTGAGAAGCTTGAAGTTCTACTCCTTGATACCGTCACTACTCCTAAGATTATGAAAATTTATAGCCTAAGCCTAAGGGTTATGCATTGTTACAACCACTCGACTTTTGGGTCAATGCTTGCTTTAACGGAAGAGAAAACTGTTCTCCATGGTTTCCATCTTCTTGGGTACTTCCGATATTTCTGGGTACGTCAAATAACAATGCTATGACATCTCAATATGTTTTGTGTATATATATATTGTATAACCATGTCTTCTTTTTCATTTTGTAGGATTCTAGGAGCAATATTTTGCAGACATTAACGAAACTTTCAATTGATTTGGACCTGAATGATGCAATAGAGTGCATTTTATTTGCATCCTTCTTGAGGTTATGCACTTCTCTGGAAACTATTGAAATTACTCTACCGGTATGTGATACCAACTTTCATCTTAATTCATTCTATTGTTTTCAAATTGTAGATCATTGCACCTGTAAATTCGTGAAAGGGAGGGCCTCGAGGTTTCTACTTAACTTCCTATAACATTGCAGAGGAGCCCATTTCTGTGCCCGTAGCTTTGATGAGCATCATAGGCTCATCAAATATGGCCATCTTGATCTGATATGAAACAATATAAATTTTTAGTTTTTTTATCTCCAATTTTTTTTTTAAAAAAAAATAGTAGACATAGAATGAAAATAAAGATAATCTCTTAACTATTATTCTTTTAAAAGAATAATTATTTTGTTTAAAAATCCTAAGCTTAAAACAATCAAATTTAGAACGTTCAGAACATACGAACAATCCAAATCTTAGGAGCTTATGGTGCCACCAAAGTCAAAGCACCGAAACTAGTTCCCATTGCATATAGCATCCTCATGTAAGACCTAATCCAATGAATGATGTTAGAATCATTATGATAATTAAGTTGGACTCTAAAAAGATAAAAGAATTGACGGTTGTTCCATTTCAATTCTCTTTTTAATACTCTTTCCGATTGTAAGACCGAATTGACTTTTTGAGATAATTCTAAAAAAAGTTAATTATATTACTTTAAAACATTAAAATTTATCGTTTTTCTTTAAACTATTTTATTTGACTTAGGACCCAATATATAATATAATAAAATACAATATATGATATGATTAAGTAATTCATTTTACTTTCTTAAGTTTTCTAAAAAAAGTTAACTGGATCTTATAATTAGAATCAGATAAAGTATTAAACTAGATTGGACAATACTAAGCCGTATTATTCATGAATCATGACATGTAAATAGTACTTCAAATTCGTATAAATTCTCTGTATATTTCTTTCTTGAGTATTGTATTATGCTCATGACCAGAGTGTGTCCTTAATTATATAACATGTTTCTATTATACAGGTAGTTCAAAACGAAGATTTGGTCAACAGATATAATTATTGGAATTTCCGACGTGTTTGTGACTGCGCGAAGAAACTGAAATTTGTGTACCTGAGAGGGTACAAAGACAACAATCAGGAGTTTGAATTTCTAAAGCACATCATAACGAAGGGAAAGAAACTGGAAAAGCTTGCAATTGTATGCAGCCGAGAAATCGACAAACAAAGGTTGTTGGCTCTTAAATGTGCTTCTCCCAATCTTTTACTCATGCTGAACCTCAAAATACGTAGTGTCGTGGAAGAGATCAATGAACTTCAATACAGAGATCTTATGAGTGATGTTTAGAAATTCATTCAAGCACTCGGTTCAATAACTTCAATTTGAAATAATATTTAATATCCTGGATTTGTGACAAATGCTATATATATATATATAGTTTGTTTGTGTTTGAAATTGTGTTAGTCACCCAAAACCATGCTTGAAATATATTATATTGTTACTTCTGCGTTTCGCTGTATAATGATAAGGTGTGGCTTTTGGGTTCTGTTCTGAAGGCAATTATTGTTCAATTAATATATTGAATTCATCTCATTATCTACTTCTATATCTAAATTAAATAAAAGCATATAGTCAAATAATGAAAAATAAAAGGGTGAAATATTTTGTAAGAAGAAGGTTCAAATGAAAACAATATTTTTGCTGTATAATTCATGAAGAAATAAAAACTCTAGAGCTAATTATTTTCACATACAATTTGCCGCACACATATATTATAGGATTAAAGGTCATTTTTCTTCCGGAAGTACAGGGACAATTTTTCCTTGGAAGTATTAAATCTGAAGTAAATTTGCCTTGACTGTTATCCCAATTAAGTTTGATTGTTATGTTGGACCGTTAGGTGCAATTTTGCCTTAAAAGTTAGGACGATATTGCTACAGTTTAGAAACTTTTAAGGCAAAATTGCTTTTGAGTGAAAACTTCCAAAGTAAATTTGCGCCTTAATAAAAATGGCTTAGACAATACACTAGTCAACTAATGGTAAAACTTAACTAGGATAATTTTCAAGGGCAAATATTGCTCCAGATTTGATACTTCCAAGGTAAAATCGCTTTCTAAAAAACTTCCAAGGCAAAATTGGCCCTAATGAATTCTTTGAGGTATAAATAGCCTTTAACCCTATATTATATATATTATCTCCAGGCATATAAATATAAAATATAGTTTATTTTTTTTAGAAAATCTTAAGATAGATAATTAAATAACTTTAAAGCATTTATATTTATCATTTTTTTAAAATTATTTTGTCAGACTTATAGACTGATATATAATATAATGATATATAATAAAATATTATATGATTAAATAACTTATTTAGCATATTTAATCTCTCTAAAAAAAGTCAATTGAATCTTATAATTAGGAACGTGGTATTATATATATTGTGTGTGTGCTGCTGCTATATCCTCAAAATTTCGTGTACTTGAAAATCTTTCTTCACTGAAACAAACTTGTAACAACTTTCCGCCTTTACCTGTCACATGCACGTTTGCCTTCAGTCCTAACGTTTGTTTTTCACATGTTTTTCACTTACATTGAGATAAACGTAAACTCAAAGGTATATCTTTATTTATGTAAAGTTGAAACGTTTCCTTATAGTGGGCAGCAAAATGTGAATATAAAGCCAACACAGTTAGTTTAAACTCATATTTTCTTTCTTTTTAAACTTTTGAATAATGGGGAAAGTAACCTAAGGTGCAACTATTTTTATACTTAATATATAATTTTTCCTTTTGATCATGCGCACTTTAGGAGGAAAACGGACTTGAGGTGTGACACTCCAAAATCTATGTTGCATCATGTACGTGAATCTTTGCTTGTTTCATCTCATCACATAAAACATAAGAAAACCAGATCCAGTGCATTAATTTCGCTTGCATAAGAAAAATCATATACTCAATGTACCAGACAAATTGGGGGAAAACATTTTATCACAAAAAAAAAACCACGTACATTGAAAACCGCCTTTGGCAAAAACCAGATCATGGTATTAATGAATATACGAATATCAGATGGCAAAAAAAAAAGAAAAAGAATATACGAATATCCGCTTTACTAATTTGTATAAAAACAAATAGATAGTCTTGATCAATAATTCCTGGATTTTATTTAATTGGAATGAATATGCACTTGCAGGCTAAAAAAAATAAAAGAATGGATACGCACCTGTTGGCAAAAAGGAAAAAAAGAATGAATATATGCACTTTGGTCAACAAAAGAAGATAATAAGACATGTAAATATTTACAGGGTAAGTGTTAGAAAAGAAATAAATATTTGTTTAAAAGACTTTGCTAATAAACTTACTCATATATAGAAGGAACAGAAAATATTTGGTTAGATGGGAAAAAATATTAGCTTAAATTTAAAACTAATTAACTAAACCAGAAATACATTTTACAAAGACAGACAACAATATACTGTATATTGCTATCAGCAGTCTACATGCAAGCATCGTGTCTTTCAAGCTCAAAGATAACGGGCAAGTTAATTGATTTATGTTCAACTCCTCTTTCTTCTTCCTCACTCACTTTCCAATCTCAGAACTCGTTTCCTCTGAAATACACCAACTCAAACCAGAGATAAGATCCCAACCAGGTGGCTGCTGCTGAAAACCCAGATATAATAAGCCAACTCCCAGATGAACTATTGTGTCTTATCATCTGTAAACTTTCTGTAGATGAATCAGTAAGAACGAGTGTGCTTTCAAGACGATGGAGAGGACTTTGGCGATTTAATACACATCTTGAGATTATAGGGAGCCGTATGATTCTGCCATTAGCTCAAACTCAAAACACTGAAGAAGCAATGAATCCACGCTCTAATCTTAGCCGTGCCATGAACAGAAGCATTAAAGGTACGGTCAGACGATCTGTTCCATTCTGGTTCGTCACTCTAGTGCCTTGCATAGCTGTCGAATCACCCATTTTCCATATAGTGTTCGTTCTGAGGAAGTCGTGACCTGGTTTGGATATATAAAAGGTAAGAATGTGAAAAATGTAAGCCTGGAATGTTCGTTTTCTGACGTAGGAACAAGCCAAAACTGTCTTCAAGAATTACCATCTGCTGAGAGATTTTCAAAACCTAATTTTCCAAATGGTATTTTCTCGGGATTGTTTTCCCTACAGCTCATTTACTACACACTGCGTACTTCAAAACCATTTGAGGGATGTGAGAATCTGAGAAAACCTTGATTCTGAAGGGTGTGAACATCGATGATGAAACCCTAGATGGAATTTTCAAGAACTGTGTGGGTTTGGAGAATATTTGTCTAGTTGAGTGTTACGGGCTTTGAAAAATTGCAATCCATAATCCTAATTTGAAGGTTTTGCAACTGAACACTTTGGTCCTTGATGAAATAGTTGTTCTTGCTGAGAGGCTCGAAGTTTTACTCCTTGATACTATCATTTCTCCGAATTGGATGAAAATTTATTCTCCAAGCCTCAAGGTTATCCATTGTTACGACCAGTCCACATTTGGACCAATGCTTGCTTCAACTGTTGGCAGACCCGTTCTCAAAGCTAGCCAGCTTCTTGGTCATTACCAACGTTATTGGGTAAGTTAAATTATTAACTAGTATAGTGCTGTCTCTCTTTTGTAAATATTGTGGGGGTGTTTCTAATTAACTATGTCTTCTTTTCCACTTTATAGGGCAAAAGGAGAAACATTTTAAAGACTTTGTCAAAGGTTTCAATTGATTTGGACCTAAATAATATACGGCAAAGTGTTTTGCTTATATGCTTATATAGTGTATGCACCCGTCTAAAAACTCTTGAAATCATTTTACCCGTATGTGATCAGACAAGTTTTAAGGATATGATACTAAAATAATCTGTTCAAAGAATATGATACTTTTTAACTTTTGATTTTGTTTTACAGGCCATTCTTCCTGATGATGATGGATTGAAGAAAATACATCCTTTCTGGGAGAATCAGCAATGCGCTTATGATTGTGTAAAGAACCAGCTCAAGTTTGTTTGCTTGAGAGGGTTCAACGGAAACGATCAAGAATTTCAATTTCTAAGGCGCATAGTTACAAATGGGAAGAAACTGGAGAAAGTAACAATAATATGTAGCCAAGGAATGGAATTCGAAATAGCAAGGGTGATGACTCTCAAATGCTTCCCCTGAACTTAGAATCGTCTTCAAGTTCCAAACACATGATGCTGACCAAGAGCTCCAAGAACTTCAAGAAAGGGAACTCACAAGTTATAAATAATTCTTGACAAGACCATGTTCATGTGCTTGCAGCTGTACTGTGTTTCTGGGTTTGTAACAAATATCCGTCATTTATGTACTGACAGTAGTTAATGAGAGAAAGGGGAAAGAAAAATAGTTAGCTTCCAATATGCATACCAATACTTCTTAACGACGATAAAAAATTCAACGCGAAGATAAATATAACCGGGGTCTTAAATGTCCACTTATTCGCACTCAAATTCTCGTTGTCCTCATCTTAAAAACATAAATTGGATCGTTTCATTTGTCCCCCCAAGACATTAGAATTGTAAGACACTCATCCATGTGATCTTGTAAATTTTGACCATATCCTTGTACCTCCCCGGAGCAACAAATAATGATATTAGACTTATATCTCGTAATTTTAATTTTCCGCCTTTACTGCATACTGCATACTGCATACTGCATTGATAGTAAAATTACGAAATTTCATATTACCGCTCTCGGAAAACGGATAATAATATTGAAAATAAACATTCAAACACACAATTTATAGCAATAATATTATATTTTTCCAATATGATCCTAGACCTTTTATCTGTTTGATAAAATTATAGAACTTTCCACCATCTCAGAAAAAACATTCACTTGTTTAAATAGTAACAAATTCTTATATACAGAAATGACTAGTATGTATAGATGAATTTATAAATACTTATACCATCGCTAGATGTAATGACCCTAAAAGAAAAAATTTCTAGTGAATTGTTTTAGTTCCTAAGAAAATGGGTTGATGGTTTAATTTATTCACATGTACCTTTTCAGTGTTTGTTTAATAAGTAAAAGAAAATATAATTTGATAATGGTTGGAAAATCTTTGAAGAAAAGAGGTTTTAAGATATTATTGAGGCCTAGAGTGATTATTTAAATATTGAAATGCCTAAAGCCAAAAAGATTTTAGAGAAACTATCTCATGAGATTAAGAAGTTAATTAAGGGAAAAATATTTATAAAGTATTAAGGATAATGATTATATATCCTAATATGCCAAATTTCAGATCTAGAAGTTCAAGAATAACTTTATATATAAAAAAAAAACATAAGTTCCCTAAGTGCCTTGAAAGGAGAGATAATGGTTATTGTGCATCTCTTTTCTACCCCAGATTAGGCAAAAGCGTAATTTTAAAATTAAAATTACAGGCACGCAAGGATAATTAGACAAATTTAATAATAAAAAAATAGAAGGAAGCCTCAAATGATTGGAAAAAATAGGGGATAATCTTTTAAAGTTAATGGAAATTTATAAAAATAGTTTCATGCCCTCAAAATGTAAACTTTACCTAAAATAATATTTTATGGGCATTTTATCCAAGAAAAGAGAATTTATTATAAATTATGGGAAAAATAGTTAGGGATCAAGCTTTGGCCTGAGAATTTAATAAAAATTATTTTAAGAGGAGAATGAATTATTTGATGGGTTACATAAATTTCATAAGTTGGGAAATCGATCGTGAAACTAATTCCATAAATATACAAGATAGGAAATCGCCCAAATTCCCTACCAAGATCCAAATATTTAAACAAATCAAGCCCAATCCCAATAAATCAGGAATGAGTGAGAGAGGAGGAAGGGAAGGAAGACTGAAGAAAAATCAAGTTGTATACTTGGTATAGGTGCTGCATAAACAGAGAAGGATGGTGGGCTGTAATCAAGTGATTACATGGCATCTTCTATACTAGGTATTTCTTCATCTAAACTCCATGACGATTATTGCCACCAGTGATTGATGATCATGTTTTTCTTTGTTTGTTTTTTTATACGTGGTATATGCTCTATGACAGAAATGTTGTGGTCTTTTATTAATTAGTCTTCGTGTGGGTTGTTATAAGTTTGGTAACAAACTTTGTTGGGATTGATAGTAGGACCGTGATGTTTGGGGACTGTATAATAAGAACATGGATACACTTGAAGCTTGTCAATTTCTTTTAATGCATATTAAGTGTTTGATAGAATGTTTGAATGAAAAGAAGTTTATGAGAATAAATGTTTCTATAAGATTTTTCAGTGAAAAGGAATTTAGACTACATTATGTATTGATTTTTATTCAAACCTTGTTTAAAGGGAGAATTAGAGCTCCACAATTTTGAAATCATATGGTATAAAGTTTGGGAGATGAATTCAAGAACAAAATAACTTTTGTTATTCTTTATTGAGAACTTTGTACCCTATTAATGGACTTTGATTGAAAAGAAAAAGCCTTCGAAAAATGCTATGTTAATAAGATAAGCTTGTCATGCTATGAGTTTGTTAAATAAAATTCATATTGAGAGTTGATGATACAGTCAAGAGAAGGTGTGGATTATAATCTCAAGTGATACTCGTATACATTCATTTGACATTATGTCACCATTCATTTATGTAATTTGAAATTTATTAGAGGAATTACAGGACTTAGGATTTCATCAAAATGAAAAGTGATCATCCAGACCACAACATTTCCATTGTATGATTGGTGACAACCAAGAAAGAAATGCAAGTAGTTTCATGTTAATTTATTTAAATTAATATTACTTTAGAAATTTCGTTGTATAAAGTGAGATGTACGGAAGATGTGAAATATAATCAGTCTACTATGGTACATTTCACAACCTTCTAGTATGATTGCTCAAGTGTATTTGTACGTGTGTGTGTAGATTTTGAGGTGACTTAAAAAAAATAACAATAAGTTTTCATAAGATTGTGAATGTATTTTTTTTAGAGGAAATTGACATAAAGCGATTGGTTATTTACCCTCATGGACTGTGTGTCCTCGCTCGTCTTCGTGGCCTCTAGCTACGCTTGGTTACTTGCCATCGTCGACTGTGTGTTCATGCTTGTTTTCGTAACTTCAAGCTGTAATTAGTTATTTACTCTCGTGGATTGTGTATCCACTTTTGTTTTTGTAGTTTCGTGCTATGCTTGATTCGTGGCTTCGTGCTATACTTGATTTATGGCTTTGTGCCGCACTTGATAGTCGCTTTGTGTTGGTTCCTCTAGCAAAACTACTTCCTAGAAAAGTAATCATATGTTTTCATGTTTATTCCAATATTTGAAAAGAAAGGCTTTTATTGAATTTTATTTAAGTTGCACTTATGTGTGTTATTTCAATTTCCATTTTTGTCAAGTATGGCTACAATAACTAATAATTTTAAGAATTAGTTTGACATATATATATATATATATATATATATGTTTATATCATTTATGCATAAATTTTATATCAACAATGTGAATATAGTAAATAAACAGTTGTATTTATTAGGCTTACAAAGTGATGTTATCTTGCACTTCATGCCGATCACATGTATCTAGTTAGGACGTGACATTAGACCAACTTTGTGTTGGTATATACTCCCTCCGGTCTTAAATATAAGACCTATTTTTGTGACACAAAAATGGATCTTATATTTAAGACCGGAGGGAGTAGGTTTTAACAAGTACCTATAGCCAAATGACAATATTGATATGAAAATTTACAAATGTTCACACATGTTTAACATACAAGTACCTATGAACAAATTTAATGAAGTTAGTACATTTTCATTTTCTTTTGATTATTAGTTGAGTTAATCTTTAATACAAGAGCTACTTCAATCCACTTTATCCCTTATATTTATAATTTTTTTCATAACTTATCCATGTTTTTTAATATTATGATCCAGTATTTGGTACAGGGTTTGTGATTGCCCTTCCCAATATAAATGTCTCCTTTAAGATTTGAACTCCAGATCCAAAAGGATCTAGTGGGGCCTTGTACAGCTAAACGAACTCTATGCTAGTTTTAAATTATCCATGTTGATTGCATGTGTTAATGGAGTTTGCATCAAATGGAGAATGATTTAATAAGTTATTTTAAAGCAACCAACCTATATTTTTAACAAATAATGAAGTTCATTGATCTACCCAAATTAGATAAGAACTTATGTCAAGGAGGGAGTTGCTATAACAATCGTGGGAGTCCTTTCAAAAGAAACCAAACGAAGAAAGTTTGGGTTTTGTCAGCGGATAGAACAAGATTTTATTGTGTGCACGACTCTTCATACGTTATAATCTTTGACTGTATGCTTAGAGAACAACGATGGACTCTACTACAAACTTGTCCTCTATGTTTTGTATTCTTAATGCCCATCATATTCATACAGTACTTCAAAATTGATTTCTCCGACTAAATTACGTTAACCTTCTTTCGTTAGACTCCGTTTGGTCTATATATATGTAGAAGCCTACGTATCAGTTTCATTGAAACACAATACATGTACGAGCACATGGAGACACAGACAGTAAGAGATATGTTTCAAGCAACAACGTTAGTGGCCTCACTAGTGGCAGTGATAATAGTAGCAAGATGGGGGTGGAATATGATGAAGTGGTTGTGGCTGAACCCTAAGAGGATGGAGAGGATGCTAAGAGATCAAGGTCTTCAAGCCAATCCTTATAGATTATGGATTGGAGACTTGTGGAAAATGATTAAGATGCAAGAACAAGTCAAGTCATTACCCATTCCCTCTGATCATTCTCATGATCTAGCTCCTCGTGTCAACTCCTTCGTTCACCATATCGTCAAGGAATATGGTTTCTTAAATATCTGTCATGAAATATATACTTGATGATGGATTTTTGTTTTAAGTTAATCATTGTTATTCATTTATGCGTGCTTCAGAAGTTGCTGCTTAACAATTGACGTAATTTGTAGGTAAGAATTCGTTTATGTGGTTTGGACCAACACCAAAAGTAATACTGATGAATCCAGAGCAAATAAAGGACTTGCTAAATAGGAATTATGACTTCACAAAACGTCAATTTAATCCTATTCTCAAGTATATAGGCTCTGGCGTCGGAACCTATGATGGTGACAAGTGGACTAAACACAGGAAGATCATCAATCCAGCTTTCCATTTGGACAAACTGAAGGTTTCTTATTTTCTTCATTAAATATGTATTCAGGGATCTAAGTATACTAATTAATAAGATATGGCGACATTAATTAGACAATTTTAATGATATATATGCTGACAATTTTGACTTTGGTTTTCTTCTTTTCGCAACAGAATATGATGCCAACCTTGACTCAAAGTTGCAGTGACATGATACATGAATGGGAAACTATGTTGTCTCCATCAGATGGAACGTGTGAAATAGATGTATGGCCTTGGCTTAAGAATTTGACAAAGGATGTTATTTCTCGAGCAGCCTTTGGAAGTAGTTATGAAGAAGGCAGACAAATTTTTGATCTTCTCACAGAGCAAGCCGAACTTGTCATGAATAATCTACAAAGATTTTACATTCCATTTTGGAGGTAATTATATATGATTAATATATATAAAATATATTAGAGTCAAACTCCTTCAATTATGGAATGACCATCAATAATGAAGTGAATTTATAGGTATAGACACGCCAAGGACAAAAGGAGGATGGAGGAAATCGATAAAACGGTTGAAGATTTACTGAAGGGAATCATAAAGAAAAAGGAGAGAGCCATGAAGGTTGGTAGTGATGAAACCATAATTAAGAATAATGACTTACTGGGAATACTCTTAGCATCCAATCACAAGGAGAATGATCAAAGCCTTGGTATGAGTTTGCAAGAGGTGATCTACGAATGTAAGGTTTTCTACGTTGCAGGCCAAGAAACCACTTCGTCTTTGCTTGTTTGGACCATGATGCTGCTGAGTAGGTATCCTGATTGGCAAACACGTGCAAGGAAAGAAGTTCTCCAAGTCTTTGCGAATCAAAAACCAGATTACGAAGGCCTTAGTCGCCTCAAGATTGTAAGCATATCATATACATATATCTCTACTTCTATACTCAAGAACTTAGTCACTCACACATATACATACTTTTCCACTATATATAGGTGACTATGATCCTATATGAGGTTCTAAGGCTATACCCACCAGCAGCATGGTTAGAGAGATCTGCTGAGAAGGACACGAAACTTGGAAATTTGTCAGTACCAGCAGGAGTGGAGGTTTTCATACCAGTATTGATGCTTCATCATGACCAAGAGACATGGGGGAGTGATGCCAAGGAATTCAACCCAGAGAGGTTTAGTGAAGGAATCTCAAAGGCAGGAAAAGGCAATTCCTCCGTTGCATACTTTCCGTTTGGATGGGGTCCTCGAATTTGCATTGGACAGAACTTTGCCTTGTTGGAAGCTAAAATGGCTCTCTCTTTGATTCTCCAACATTTTTGGTTTGAGCTTTCTCCCTCATATTCTCATTCTCCTTCTCTCGTCATTACTCTTAAGCCAGAACATGGTGTTCATGTCATTCTCCATAACCTCATAAAAATTAGCATATAACCATACATGTTCTTTATATCCATTACAATTTTTCTCCAATTACATAGGAATATGTGTCCTATTTTTTATGAGTTTATAACTAAATGATAATAGTCCAAAAATAGGACACATGATAAAATTTGATTGGAGAATTTAATGATATGGATATAAGGAACTTGATATAAATATTTTTCTTTATATATTTGGAGTGAGTCAACATATAGTTTGAGGTTTGAGATCCTTGTGATCTTTTTTAAGTTTATATATAAAATAAGGACTATATTTATATCAAGTTTTTTACATCCATTTTGTCAGATTCTCTAATCATATAAGATCATGTGTCCTATTTATTGTATTTGAGCTTATAATTAAATAATCATAATTCAAAAATAGACATTTGGTCACATGTGATTGGAGAATCTAACGAAATAGATATAATGAACTTAACTGTATTTTCCTAAAATTAATACCCCCATGCTTTTAATAAGAGATTGAAATTTTAATTACATTGATCATTTTTATAATATCAGCACTTGAAATTGTCTGAGTATTTAATGTGTTTGACCATTTTTGTTATAATTAACTCTATTATCTCCATCTCTTCATTTTTTTCTCATATTTCATTCTTTTTATATTTTCTCTCATTATTATTTTAGTTTTTCTCTCTTACTCCCCCTTAGATATAGGGCACACTTAAAATAAGTTTATTTCTAACATATTTATTACTTAGAGCTTAGGTTCTTACAAAAATTAAAGGATGTGAGGAAAATATCTTTATGCACGTTTTAAGAATCTGGAAAATAAATTATACACCGTATCTGTGTCGTGTGTGAAATTAACATGCATGCGCATTAATCATTTTGCACTTCAGAAAATTGGAATTCAAAGATCAAAGATAAAAAAACAAAATACACACGTATATATACGTGGAACCGAGGGCCAGAAGATCACCAGGCAAGGACCAGAAAAATCACCTAGATCACATATTGTAAAGATGCACCTGTTAGTAAATAATGTGTGTGGGTTTGTTAAAAGAAGAATCTCACATTACAAGGGAATGTGGAGTCCAAATAACAACTAGTGACCTTGAGCTAGAAAATTGGGCGAAGAGAAGAAATAGGCTCACTCGCTCACACAACAGTAGGATACTGTAAACGCAATTGAAATCAAGCAATTTCTCCCTTCCTTGTGTGTTAGAGTTAAATGTGATTTTGTCGTGTTGATGTTATGTATAGAAAATATTCATCTAATTAATCAATCAATTCAATTATCATTATGAGTCTTCATTAATGTTAATAACCAATGGCTTTAATACTTTAAATAATCATTAAGCAAGTTAATGACCATTTAAACCACACATTAATTAATTGTGTTCATGATCGTCATAACGTGCATTAACCAACGAGTTAAGTGTCACTAAACGTGTTTAAATGTGTTGTATAGTGATCCAAGGCCAACAAAAGTGGAATGAGATTGAAGTTCATTATACCTGGCTCTAAGCTTTCATGCAATTCTCTTCCCTCCTTTGGTTGTTTGCTTTTCTAAGGACGGATCTTTTAATCATAGGGAGAGTATCACATCTACATTTGCTGGTCGTTATAAAATGGCTATAGTGTCTTTAAAAACGTCTCGGATTAACTAGTATTTTGCACGTGCTGCCACCAATAAAATATGCACAACATTATGGAGGAGTTGGAAGGTCCACTGCATTGCTTGAGAAGGTAGTGCTTTCACGAACAATCAAACAACACAAAAGAAACATTGAAAATTGTGATGATGAAGAGGTTGGGAAATGAACAATCACGATTGAAGAGGTTAGTTTGATCTCAGCCACATCAACGACAACTCTGGTTTATTTTGTTGATCTGGTGGTTCATGAATCCTGTTTTTAGTAATAATTATGTGATTTTCCAAGCTAATAGTACGGAGTAATATATTTTGGAACCATCCTTCCAACTTGGTCCATTCTAATTGGTGGCTCTTCTAGTTCCCAAACGGAAGTCAACTTCTGGTATATGGAGCGCTAGGTGTGACAAACGAATATATCAGTTCCAGCATGCGTGCGAGTCAAAATGCATTCAATTAATTATAGTTGCTATTTTGGCCATCCTGACATAATTTACGTTTAAAAATATCAAAACAAAAGAGAGAGAGAAGAACCGACGATAGCCGGCATTAGGGCTATATTGTAATTCAATAATACCAAAACTAGCACTCATTTAGATATGTACTCCCTCTCTTCCTATTTACAAGAACCTTTTAAAAAATTATAAAAAAATCTTAAAAAAACTAATTACATTATTTAATAATATCATATGTTGTGTTTTATTACGTTATGTAGTAGTTCATAAGTCAAACGACATAATATGAAGAACAATGACAAATTTTATTGTTTTAAAGTAATATAATAACCTTTCTTAGGATTTTCTAAAGATTCTTTAAAAAGGTCTTATAAATAGAAACGGAGAGAGTATAATATTTTCATTTTGTTCTC